>JARBEQ010072500.1:0-14548 GCA_030265355.1 Tritonia tetraquetra | reverse complement strand
GAGAGAGGGAGATAGAGAGAGAGAGAGAGAGAGAGAGAGAGAGAGAGAGAGAGAGAGAGAGAGAGAGAGAGAGAGATATGGGGTTATTAAATAGACCTCGATAATCATCGAAAATGTTTTCCGCATTGCAGCAAAAATGTTGATTTCGTTTGCCTTTATGTTCCCAATAACTGTCCATTATGCAAGAACTACACTACCAAAGACTTTGCCACTACCACAGAAAGTCCTATTTTTTCCTGTATTCTTCCATCTTCATTCACTGTATCATAAAAAAAACAACATATGCACTATGTAGTTCTTGAAAAAGACTCAGGGGGATATTTCATTTGGGATTATGTGCAAAATCATAACCTTAACACTGGACTCTCTAATAAAAATAGTTTTGTCTATTATTTTGTGAAAAGAGCTTGAAGTAGTATGGTCCCCCGTGGCCAGGTTGTTTAGTAGTATCACCTGATGTAGCCTCACAAGAGCTGGTGTGGGATTCCACTCCTTTAGAGACTGTGAGATATGGAGAAGTGACAGATATTATGAAGAGAAGTGGAATTATTTTGACTTGGTCCTATATTTTACAAAACATTTAGACAAGTATGATATGGCGCATTGTCAGGGATTTGTTCAAATGTCAAATTCACCAACCTTTTCCTAACTAGGAAAACCAAAAAAGCAGAACAGTTCATCCGTCTGTACAGACAAACTTTGTGTGACTGTTGTGAAACAGGACTCGTCTTAGCACCTCTAAATTGATTTGAAGTCGAAGAAGCTATGGCAACAGGATGTGTGACTGTTGTGAAACATGATATATTTCGGTTTATGTTGTAAATTTTCTAATCAACGTAAGATTAACACAATAAAAAGGTTTAACTTACTTTGTACTATGAACATCGGCAACTAATGTGTTTACGTGTATACATTTTGAGCTGTAATCTGTAAGAATTGCTGAGGAAGATGACATACAATGGATGGATTGACATATGTTAATGTTTGCTATTCATAATGGTAATGTGACTTATTGCGTTAAGCCTGAAGATCCCCGGAGGAACATAGTGCCTCAGCAACACTTTTCCATCTGACTCGATTGTGGGCAGCCCTCTTCAATTCGGGCCATGTTAATCTAGCAGCTTAGAATTCTGCTTCAGTGCTTCGGCGCCATATTTGTTTCGGCTGACCTACTTTGCGCTTTCCTTGCGGATTCCAGTCCAGGCTCTGTCTTGCAATGTTAGACTGAGGCTTCCTCAATGTGTGCCCAATCCAGCCCCATTTCTTCTTCCTGATTTGTGTGTTGATTGGAGTTTGGCCAGTGCGTTTCCACAGTTCATCATTTGAGATTGTTTCTGGACATCTGACTTTCAGGATCTATCTGAGGCATCTGTTCTTAATTGTAATGTAACCAGGTGGTTTGTTATTTTTTTGGGGGTTTTTTTTTGGGGGGGGGGGGGGTTGTTCCTACAGAAGATCATAATTATTTTTTTGTTGCAAAGTTAAAGTTATTGAAAAGTAAAAAAAGTATGACATTTACAGATTTACAAGCCCGATGATGCTCGGGCTGTCAGGGATGTGACGTAAGCAATAACTGTTGATCACCTTTAGTTAACCCGTTTTTTCATGTAATATCATAACTATAATGTAAAAAAATGATACATCAGAGGACGTGGTCTGCGAAAAGGTGAAAGATAAACAGGAGGGACTCCAACTTAAACGTTGAAAGTTCAGTCAAAATTACTGATGGAAATAAAGATTAGAGCTACTTTTTATGAATAATAAAAGATAACTCGTTTAACACTTTCAGCAGTATTAAGAGAGGAGTTTGAACTCAGCCGTCGACTCCACCAGCTTTATAATATATCATAAAGCATCATTTAGAAACGCACATACGCCAATTAAAATAAAACTCTTGTCAAGAACAAAAAACATACACATGCATGATTCGAACCTATCCCTGTCCCGCCTTTGAGATGACCTTGATCTGTTCAAAATTGATTAACGTAACGTTGCAGGTGAAAGTATCGTAAAAGTCATGGGGAAAAGAGGAAGGGGATAGAGGAGGTGATACAAGTCTCAGGGCTCTAGTAGGGCTTCCCTGCGTCTAGTTATTGATAAAATGTCCACTTCCACCGTTATTGATTCTTCAGAAGGTATAAATAGTTTTCTTTTCACATGACCATGATATTTTGGTACCCATGTCAATCTCACACCTTGTAAACCCTTCCAGAAAATAACAACAAGAAATATATTTTTGTGTGCGGACCAATCTTGTAATTAACAGCTGAGAGCATGAACCGTAAAATAGAATTATTAAAAAAAAAAATGGAAATACAATTGAAAAGCAACAAGAATAGAAACTAGATATCCATGTGTGTTGTTTGGTTCCAAACAAGCCAAACATATTATCTGTTTAGACCTACATGTTATTTTCATAAGAAATGTTGTTTTTTTTCAATTCTTTAAAATCATTATAAAAATATGTATTTGTCTTAATATCATATTCATCAGCGCAACGAAAACAACAACAAAACAGAAACCATATTCGTTTGAATAACTCACGACTTAACGCTTTATTGACAGGGTTCTTTTTTATCAAACCCCCATTTTTGATCAGTTAATAAATGTTCCGACATACATCATCCCAGATATTCTGTAACCAATGACAAACACGTGATATATTTAATTTTTCAATGGCTGGATACATTTGATGAACTACCGCCTGTTCCAAAACCACATGGCTTGAAAGGCGGTAATAAATCTTTATAAATGGTCAGAGTAAAGGGTCAAGGTAGCATGTTGCCATTACTTAATATCAGTTTATGATGATGGGGATTGAAGTTAACCGATATTTCTACTACTCTATTAGACTAATCGCAACTTATTTTTCTTCGACCTGTGTGTGATGCCTAGCTATGAAGTGATAAGTGTCCTTCATGTTTGTGTTTGTGATCTAATTAGGATAATACCCTTGTGTTCTCTGTCGTTAGTTGTGAAGGTTGACAATGCAACTTGCACGTGATAGCGTGACCTTTTCGTTCAGTATTCGTGTTGGTAGAGATTGCATTGTATGACTTGCACGTCATTACCCACATCTAGAAATAGAAATTGTTTTTGTATAGTAGGTGACTTGAGTATTATGTTTGAAAATAGCAATTAACACTCGTTTTAAACGTAGGTCTTGTTAGCTAATTGTGTTGGCCACACAGACAGGTCAGGTATTGTATTCATAGTGGCATCGTTTTACGCTTCGCTGTTTTTTTTGCCAAATGTTTTATAGTAGAGCAACATTAGTTATCTGTACAGAGATGATTTGTTATCAATTTATCTCATTTATATGTTAATTTCTGTTGTATTTTGATTATGTAATTCTGTTATTTCTGTCTCAGATGGAGATAACAATTAACCAAGACCAAAACTATTGACGTAAAAACGACTGGTTGATGACGATGTTGACAAGAGTTTTATTCTCATTGGTGTATGTGCGTTTCTAAATGATGCTTTAAATAATTAGACAAGATAGATAAGTATACACCACATTGGGCTCTGAACAATGGTAATCTCATGGAAGCAGCCACAAATAGAACATGATATGTTTTTCACACGAGATGGCGTCAGAAAGTTTCCGGCCTGCGCACCAATCCAAGCGCCGGAGGACAGTAAGCAGTAAGTAAGTATGTTGTCAATAATATAAAATTAAATTGAATTGCGAAATAACTTAATGCGCTAGGAGTCATTGAAGTCGATTAGCAATTGTTATGAATGGCGAGACAAATTCAAAATAATGTACGGTCTTGCACACCAGAGTCACTTGATTTTGATAAATCTCCCCCATTGAAGGTAATCTTCCTTTCCATTCCCATGGATCGTATTGTAACGACTCGTTAATGATGAAAAGAACAGGAATGGCGTGTTGTTGTTGTTGTTGTGTGTGTGTGTGCGTGTGTGGGGGGAGGGCGTGATGATGGGCGAGTTACTGGAAGAAAGTGAAAATGGAATAAGAGAGAAGTAGAATCGAATGTGGCACTGACTCCAAAAGAGGGCAGATGGCGATAATTAGAGAAGGTGAAGAGGAAGACAAAACATTACGCAGATGAGCATGATTGATATTCTGCTTCCGTTCTTGAGGCATTTCGCAATTTTGAATGGAAAAAAATGATTTGAATGAAATATTGTATAATTAACTCAAGTAAGTCTTTTGCTGGTGTGTTATAACTTGTGGCTAAACCACTAGTTATTCCATTCCTAATCTACTGATGCCGTGCCTACCATATTAACGCGTACAATATTTTGGGGCATGTTACCGTCTCAGTTATATGGAAGGGGGGGGGGGGGGTTGTTGTAGCCCGTGTAAGAGTTATAACCGAAACATTATTCTGGTACTCTGGCAAATGTAAAAGCTGTCGCATTTTCTTCTACGCACCTACATTATTTAACATTACTTAGTTATTGTACTAGACCTAGTAATGTATTTCTAATTCAAGTTTGGTATCTTGAGATTTGTAATTGTTTTATCTAGTATGTTTGATTAGTTATTCTCACATGGTATTAGGTACCATAATATAGGCCTACATGGATAACATTCAAGTCGCATGGCATGGATTTGTAACGTTTGGAATGACCCGTATGGATTTTGTGCCATGGATTTAAAAGTGATCTGTTTCCATTTTAATTTTTATAACGGTACATTTCTTTCTTTTCAAAATATACAATAACAGCATAGCTTCAAAATCCAAGAGAATGTTATATACAAGAACAATATTCCAGTTATCCATACTTAATATCAATCTATGGGAATAATAGAGACAAATAAGTATATGATTGCAGCAGCAATTTGCCCCCAGACAGTCTATCAAAACATAATTCTAGAATTACCCAGAAGGGGATAATTTTCAACTATTTTCGAGATTGTTATAATGTACTCATACAAGATACATAACACATTAAGAAAATGTACTACTGCGATATGAATGAATAAGGGCATGAATTAATACTTATCTCTTAAACATCTAGAATAAGACAATGCCCTTTATTTATATATCTTAACGAGTAAGCCCGATTTTTGTCACGAATGTTCTCAGTTCCTAACGCACAGATTGAGACCAAATTTTGTATGTGGTATATAATTTTAGCTGGAGAAGGTTCTTGGCATATTAAATATTGGTTTGGTAGTGTCGATGATTTTTTTTATAGCAAATGCTTTGTTTCTTCTAATCTTATGAATCGCCATTCTTATTTTTCCATACTTCCGCTTAGAGTAAAATGACGTCATCATTTTCTAAGCACACGATACCTCTCGGTGTTGTAATTTGTTAATGTTTTTAATAGACAAGTTGTATGCTTTTAAAGGCATTTTTATTTGTATGTGTTTTCTATTCCTTTTTGTTCTCACCCCTCTCCACATACATCTTTCATTTTGTGGCGCTTTGAATTGTGTTCACACATTGCAACACAAGTAGAGGGTTTTGAGCGCAATAATGTCAAGATGGCAAAGCTGAAATGAACTATCCACAATAATGCTTCCAAGTGATATCAAAACCTCTCGAGACACAAGATATTTAAAGAAAGAATGTACAAAGCTGAGGAATCTAAACCCTGAAGAGACAGGTTTTAATGGAAGAAGAGGATAAAGAAGAAGAAGCGAAAGAATAGTAATAACAATAATAATAATTCTTCTTCTTCTTCTTCGTCTTATAATAATAATAATAATAATAATAATAATAATAATAATATTAATTATTATTATTATTAAGACGAAGAAGAAGAAGAAGAAGGTGGAGGAGGAAGGGGAGGAGAAGTAGGAGGAGGAGGACAGGGAGAAGAAGAAGAGGAAGACCACCCCCCCCCCCCCCCCACCTCCCTCCTTCACAACTCATAAGTACCGTTACCAATCGTCCGTTCGTAGAACGAGCCTTTTTGCTTGTTGGTTCTAAATCGAAGTGTACATTACAGTTGTCTAAATAAAATACATCTCTGGGGACGTCCAAAGCACCAATATTATGCTACTTTCTCTTTCAACGGCGTCATTAGAAAGGGCTAAAATGGCATCATGCTGATGGCTTATTATGGCCAAAAACCTAACGAACAACTAAGTGAATGCACCGTTTTACAAGATGTTGCCCTGTTAACTTAGAATAACCGTAGTCCAATACGTCCGCAGGAGGTTGAAGGATCACTGGGTTGGTGCTCAATCAGATTTCTATTAGGTAATCAACCAATTGACAATGTGTCACCTTCTGGAAAGGGCACTAGTTTATCGCAAATTAATTTTCCTAAATTTTGGCAGAGAGTTAGTACCATTTCTTACTCGGAGACGATCAGAGCAAAGTTTTTCGAACCCACGACCTTCTATTTGGAAGTACTCCTCGCCTCCAGGTTTAATGATCTTATGTTTGTTGGACCAAGTCCCAGTAATACAGCTGCCGGTTTGCGGACCCGCCCGCGTTCCATCCGCAATGGCTTACAACGCACTCACACTTATGGAAATGATGTTTATTAAGACAAATTCGGAAAAGTAGGGGACCAGACTATTATATCAATAAAGTGATACGAAATTCTCAATTTCTAGATTAGAATCATGTTACAATAATCATGCTGTCCATTAAAAGAATAGTTACTTCACTAATTTTTGAAGTACAATTATTTATATGATTGCTGGAGATACTGTGTTATCAATGATTGTGAACTCGTAACACCGTAGAACAAACTAATCTTAAACGTTAATCCAAATAGATAATGAATATTATGTTTCTGAATTAAAATTTCCCTAAAAGGTATTACGTATATAATGAGCCAATAATATATGTTAAGTCGTTTATCAATGATTGTCAATAATACGATACACGACTCAATCATTTTACCGAAATCAGCAAAAGAGTGATGTTTCCTTTGTGTGGTAATGTTCGATTCAAAATACTTTGCTATTGCCTTGTGTCGAAATCGGAAATTTCCGAAACTGTCGTGAGAAGACTTCAAGCACCTTTTAGTGAAACAACTACATCAATCCAAGGGGATAACTTATATTGTTTCCTCACTCGTTATGTAGTAAAATACATTCAGTTGTTTATCTCATTTATCTATCATCTTTGGTTTTACTGTCAAAATGAAATCTAACTTGAATTCATTTTTTCCCTTCAAAATCAAGATTCTAGGAAAGACAGATGAAAACATTATATAGGAAATTGGGAAAGCTGCTTAAAGAAAAGACAGGTATTAACAGTCTTTTGAAGTAAATTCATTCTAAGAGAGAAAATTACCAGCTTGATTAACAACAATAACAATGGCAGCAACAAAGGTAAGCCTGAGCCATTTTCCAAGCAATTATTTTCTGTAATCTATAAAATAAACACTGTGTTGTGTTGTAGTCTATTGAGGCTTTTCATCCCATAGAAGGCAGTAATGATCAAACAAGCTTATTGTTGAAACTGTCAAAACAATGTAACAAAAAACAAAATAAGGAAAAAGACGACCCACAATTATTCGGTATTATCTACAAAAACCGATTAAAAAATACTGCATCCATATAACCAAAAGGTTGGACAGTTCAATGACACTTGATAAGGTCACAATGGCCCGAAAGTAAACTGTTTTGTTTTGTTTGGTTATCCAAACCACATTATACCCACAAGGAGTTTTTGTGGCCAGCTCCATGTCCAGCATTGCTGAACACAGAGCTGAAAAAACTCTGGATCAGGTAGATAAGGTAAGCAGATGTTCAGCCCACTGTACCCCGATCATTGAATGGCACAATGAGCGTCACATTTTTAGGTGTTGCCCAAGTTTTGACCATAACAATATTTACTGTTGCCTTGGTAGTAAATCCCTCAGCTATAAAAAACTGAGCAGGTTTTGCCACATAAGGCGTGTAAGTGAACCGATCATATTAAAAGATCGGACACCCCCACTTTTCCTGTATATGTTTTAGGCAGTGTGAAAACAACTTTGTCTATTTCTGAACCATTATTTAATGCGGGCTGAGCACTATATCTAAATCAAATGTCTACTATTACTATCTTTTACATAAGAAAAGCCGTCCACTCCAAACCAAGGGGAAAAACAGAATGATCAAACTGAATCTTTGTAACCACAATCAATTGGTACCTATGCACCATGATGTACTCAAACAAGAATAACAAATGAAGTACCCTCAAAACAGTACAGAAGGGCCCCAACTGATTTGATACTAGAATGTATACCCTTGTTTACATTTCAACGAAATACAAACCTGTGCCAGCTATAGTAACTGTCGTTATGGTCAAAACGTGGGCAACACATAAAATGTGAAGCTCATTGTGCCATTCTACCTGATCCATAGTTTTTTCCAGCTCTCTCTTCAGCAATACCCCTGACATGGAGCTGGCCACGACACTCCTTGTTGTTTGGGCCCATTGCTCAGATCAGAACATAGGTTATCTACGACTCCTCGGTCTTTGTTGAGGGCCGCGCATCCTGCCTCTCTCTAGCTCAGTTGGATTTTTGGTCGCCATTGCATTTTTTCTCGAGCTGACACTCGGCTGTCATCACTCCCTTCTTCCTAGAGGCTGCCTTGTCAGCAATGGTTGGCGTTGTAGATTCGGCCAATCAATCCCAATTTCTTCCCCAGGATGTGCGTTATAATATACATTGTTTTGGTGCTGCACGGTATCCTGTTGCATGATAGAAAGGTTGTGGGTTTCTATTGGCTTTCATCTGCGTCATGTTCTTTTTAATCAGAGACCCTTCCTCTCTCAGGTAGAGTTGGTTTTGATTTGTCTAAGACGTTTGTATGATATGGATTTAGCGCTGTATTAGCGTTATCTTACAGATTAGTTGATCCAAATTAGTCAGGCTCTGTATATACATACGCTCAAAAGTAGCTCATTATTGAGCGTTAATCTTCGAGGAGTGTTTGTACATCGTCTTAAATCCTTCCACACCGGCACACTCCACACATTCCTCACATAAAGAATTCCAATCGCGCATTGTACGTGCTCCAAAAGAGTATCTAAAAGCCTTTGTCGAGAACGGTAGTGTTTTTATATTTCTTGAATTCGATTTTCTCTGTGGGCGGCTGTTGAATTATATGTAAAGTGCTCGTGGCGTAATTGATGTAATATGTCCGTGTATGATTTGTGGAGGGTCACCAATCTATGTTCTTTCCTGCGGTCCTCTAAGTGTTTGTCATCCGAGGTTCCCCATTATGGCTGTTGTGATGCATGATCTTTCATAATTCTGAGTCACAAACCTTGATGCTCTTTGGATATTTTCGAGGACGTTTATGTCTTTCTGGAGGGATGGATCCCAGATACTGCTTGCGTAGTCCATCATTGATCGTACTAGAGATATATAGGCGGTTTCCCGAAGGATTTGCTGTGTTAGGTTTCTGCAGATAAAACCGAGAGTGGTATTTGTTCTTTTTGCCACTTTGGCCTGACCACTTTACAGAGTCACTAATGGTAACACCCAGGTACAGATTTTCGGGAACCTTCTCTAAAATGTGGTTGTTCGAGGGATTTCTTGTGTGGTGGATGAACATTAATTAGTAAGCATTTTGACTCGTTGAATTTCATGCCCCATGTTTTGCCTAGCTTTGCAAGCGTGCGAATCATTTTGTTATAAATGGTTGTCATTCTTATTTTCCTATATAACAGGCAATCGTCGGTAAACAGACAAACTTGCGACGTGATGTTTTGAGGGAGGTCGTTGATATAGCACAAAAATAAAAGTGGCCCTAATCGGTGCCCTGGAGAACTCCAAATTCTACAATACTTTGACTTGAAGTTATTCCGTCAAATATAACACTCTCCTTCCGGTTTGTAAGAAAATTTGTTATCCACGTAAATAATCTCTCTCGAACGTAGTCGTTTGATCGCTTTTGCATAAGCTTGTTGTGTGGCACTGTGTCGAACAAAAATCCATAATTGTTAGTTACCTGTTTGTTTCCTATTCTAATGATTGGAGTTATGCTTGCACTTTTTCAATCTTCTGGTACTTCACCAGTGTTGACGCTTTGCTGAAGATCGACGTCAGGGCTGGTCACAATGATCTAGCCCTAATTAAAATAGTATTGTGTTTTGTATCTGGTCTGTGCCACTAGTCTTGCCTGGATCAATATTGAGGAGCAATTTTTGTATTCCATCTGTGGATATATCCAGTGGTGGTAATAATGGATACTTTTGTTCTGAAAGATGTGGCAGTGCTTTATCATTTTATTTCGTAAATACAAATTGACACTGTTTGTTTAGTATTTCTGCTTTAGCGAGGTCATCATGGTACAATATCCCATTATTGTCTTTGAGTGCGGAAATCCCAATTTTGTCATACCTTGTTGCCGTTACATATTTCAAAAAAGTATTATCATTACCATGTTCACGGTTTTGTGTCAATGTTTCGTTCACATGTTATTGTCCATGAGATGGTCTGATTTCATTTGTAGTTTTGCTCTGTGTGTTTTGAATATTGCCCCGTCTTTCTACCTTCCCAAATGCAATCGATATTGTAATTATAGCTGCTTGTAAATGGCACGGGTTTTTATTTCGTTACAATGTTGTATACATTCTAGTGTGATATCAAATCAGTTGGGGCCTGTTTTCTTGTGTAAAAGATAGTAGACATTTGATTTAGATATAGTGCTCAGACATATGTGCTTGAAATATGTATAGTGCTCAGACCGCATTAATCAATTGTTCAGAAATAGACAAAGTTGTTTTCACACTGCCTAAAACATATACAAAGGAAAAGTGGTATGGCCCAAACTTGGGCAACACCTACAAATGTGACGCTCATTGTGCCATTGAATGTTCGTGGTACAATGGGTTGATCATCTGCTTGCCCTATGCTGATCTAGAGTTTTTCCAGCTCTGTGTTCAGCATTGCTGGATATGGAGCTGGCCACAACACTCCTTGTAGGTATAATGTGGTTTGGATAACAAAACAAAACAAAACATTTTGCTTACGGGCTATTGTGACCTCATTAATGCTGTAATGATGCTTGTTTGTTTGTTTATTTGTTTGATCGGACCCCATTGAGCAGTATTGGGCCAGCCCCATGTTCAAGTCACACAAGATACATGCATATAAGAACGCAGGTACCCCAGCCACCAAACACAATTGAACACAGAGTCGGGAATGCTTTGGGTCAAAGCATTTCAGGCAATCAGGTGATCAGTCCCCGTTGTCCATAACTTTTTGCTGGCACCACGAGCAATACACTGAGCAGTATCAATCACAGACAGGCCAATAAACAAATGGCGGCAACCCCCTCATTGATAAAATCTGGTGGAATTTCACATTTCTGTACTATAATGTCTTGGCATTGATGTCATTTTTCATACTTTTATCTCGTTTTCTGAACTGTTAGATTTCAATAGTATATTCATTCAATAATATAATTGATTTGCTTGTAACATTCGATAGATGCCCTAAAATACGCTCTTATTTCCAACTGATATTGATTTTAGGCCGTGCCATTCAAATCTCATGAGCAAAATCAAATTGATTAAAGGTACTAAATGTATGTAAGAACAATAGTCTTTTCTTGTTTTTGGAATAGAATAGAATGCTTTAATCCTCTTTGGACCAGCTTGTCCAAAGTATGTTACTGATTGACGTAAGAGCTTTTAGAATTAAAAGAACACTGTCAATAATATGACGAAAATGATGATAATGATATCATAACATATCCTATGTTACGCTGGTTATCTTTAAAGCCGAGATTTGGTGTTAGGATTATCCACTATGATGACGATAATCATAGTGTCAATGAGGATAATACTACCGGCGTAACGGATTACAAGCACTGTTTAACTTCATTATCGAGTGTTCTTGGTTTCTATTATTGATATTCCCTATTTTATGGAACACATGATGAGTTCAAGTCAGGGCTAAATGTGTCATTGTAAAGCGCACAGAGTAGTCCATGAGTATGCACTATTTATTTGTTTTTAGAAAAATTATATTTATTTCTTCTTCTTTCTTATCCAGTTCCCTTTTACTATTACAGTGCGTAGGGCCAGCACTATGAGGCTGGACTTCTGTGGATCAAGATATTAAGCAAAGCAGGTGATCAACCCACTGTGACCTTAAACGTTGTGGTAGGAATTAATGTTGCGCGGACAGCGGCCTTGCGGCCTACTCTTATCGATTTTTTAAAACTGCCAAGGGACCTCCAAATTGTTCGTCAATCTTTGATAGGACTAGGTTCTTGATCCCACCTACCTGAATAGGACCAGAGGAGTGGCATGTAGGTTTTCACCGAGTTTCAAGGAGAAAAATACCCGACAGTGTCGCTGCCGGGAATCGAAACCGGTACCGCTCGCTTCAGAGGCGAGAACCATACCTCTGCGCCACTGGGACTCCAAAATATGAATATATTTCTTTATTGGTCAATAAACATTACTCCCATTTCCTCACTCTGTCCATGTGAAGAACTGGGAACTAATGCTCAACAGTAACTGTGATAGTCTCGAAAGTTCTAAAGTTGTGAGTTTAACCCCCCTTTCTACACATAAAGGTCATGTCAAAGGTCATAGACTGAACACTCTGTTCAGAAAGTGATCAATTGTAAATTGTCCGATTTTTGTTTTGTTTTATTAGCTGTATCGCAGTGTTGCCGCAAAGGAGTGTTGCGCCCAGCTCCATGTCCAACATTGCTGAACACAGAGCTGAAAAAAACTCTGGATCAGATAGATAAGTCAAGCAGGTGACCAGCCCACCTTACATGGCACAACGAGCGCCACAATGTTAGGTGTTGCCCAAGTTTAGCCATAACAATATTTATTGTTGCCATGATGGTAAACCACTCGGCTATAAGAACACTGATCAAAGTTTGCCATAAAAGGCGTAAATTGTCCGATTTGCGTTGATTAAACCGGGTTAAGCACTGGGCCTGTGAACCCCAAGGCTATAAAGGGTATACTGTTGAATTTTTCGAGTTTTCCTCTATTTAGGATTGAGCTTATCATAGCATACACTTATCATATTGTTCCAAATACTCAAAACAAAAGAATTGTAAGAAAAACACACAACAGCCCAATCGATTGTACAAATTCCAGTTTTTGTTACAATTGTGGAATTTACACAAAGAACATAACTGTTTGCTTAGCTGTAGGATATAACAATATGCGACATGAAAACATTGGGCGTTCAAACTGAAGATAGCGCACGGTTCTACTCACTCTCAAGGACGCTCCCTTGACCTTTTGACATGACATGTTTCAATACCCTTATCACTCCAAAAGAATGATAACGATCCCACGCAACAAATAGTTAGATGTGGTGTCATTGAGTGCATGGCCTATCAATATATCTATATATCTGTCTCTGTAGCTATATATTTCTATCTCTGACTATCTATCTAGGTACCTATGCTATCAGTGACATCACCCTACTAGCATGTAGTGGGCACAATGCCGCGATGCCGAGTACTAGATATGATATCGATACTCCTTAATTACACCCGTTTCAATTATAATAATCTTATCTGAGACACAGAGAAAGGATATTTCCGTCATCACAGAATGATTGATTTTTGAATACTGGGAATAAAATCGTGAATAAATCATAGGGATTGATAGCTGTGTCAAGCTCTCGGAGATGTGGACATGTTTTATTTCATCCTTGCATAGAGTTGATAGGGTACAGGCCTTCATTAGTGACTATCTGTTCTGTTAGGTTGTAAAACATAATATAGCTTTGGCGGCGATCTTTCGTCACTACGTGCGTCTATCATCCTATCTTTATTGTTATCTTACAATCCATCTATCATTCCATATATACAATGATATTGTTCTATCTTCCTGTGGGATAAGGTAGCTAAGTGTTAAAACCGCAGATTTTAATGACGAGGGTCGCAGGTTCGAGTCTCATCCTTTTCTAGGGCAAGAAACGTTATTTTGAATACAATACTGGACTTCGGTATAGAAACGGATACTAATTTGTTTAAGTCAGTTGGAAAAACAATTTGCGTTTGATCAGCGTCCTGAAATGAAAGATTGTCGCTGGTGTGCTTCATGCCACCAAAACCGGGTCAAGTACCGACTTGAGCGTAAGGACTTGGTTCCTATTTTTCTATCCATCTTGCTCTCTATCCATATTATAAATATCCATCTATCCATCTATTCATTTCTCTATTCATATCTATCCATCTTTTCATCTATCGATCCATGTATCTCTCGATCCATCTATATATTCATTTATCTGTATATCTGTTTGCATTATCCACCTCCCAACAAATGAAAGACAATATTCGTCATCATTTATTTGGACGAACAAAAGACACAATATGCTTGTTCATACAGATGCTATTGATTATCGAATTCAACGGAGATTAGTAAAATCTTTTTCACTTGTAAACATAGTAAAAACATCCTGTAGTCGAACAGAACAAGTTGCTGCCCCACTGTAAGACAGCCAGCGACAATAGATATTACACGACGAATTCCCAGGGAAATGGGAAAATAGGGAGACCAAAGAAAACTAGGTGAACTTGTAAGGAAGAATGAAAGATGTCCTGACGCCCAATGTGGTAAATTCTCCCAGTTCTTACCTAGCTGAGGAGGTGACCACAAGGGCTACATTAATTTGATTA
>JARBEQ010072389.1:0-14552 GCA_030265355.1 Tritonia tetraquetra | reverse complement strand
AGTAAGACAAGGGAGACGACACATAGTTCAAAGATAGAAAAGAAGTAGATTCCAGCAGATCAGTCAGTCCCTATCCCTGTCTGAGGTGACCGAAACAGTTTCACTCAGGGATATACTCAATTCGTAAAAAAATATACAGTAATGAATACTATAAAGAGAGATGATTTACACGAGAAAAAAACTTACAAGAAAGACAATAATGCAGGGATGCAGAACATTTCGGGTAAAACCCTTCCTCAGCTGGACACAAGTGTTTGTGTTCGTTCGCTTTTTGTCTGCATTTTTGTTGTGTCCAGCTGAGGAAGGGTTTTACCCAAAACGTTCTGTATCATAATCATTGTCTTTGTTGGAAGTTGTTTTTTTTACATGTTTCTCTGTTCTTCAATTATTGGTAGCGTGTTTGGCTGCCTCAGGATAGGCGATGATGCTGTTCCCTGATGTGGGTTCTATCCCCACAGTCGTCATACTTTTCTTCCTCTATGGCTGTTTTTCTGACACTTTCACATTTGCCATCTTTACTTAATACTACATATTTATCCAGTAGGGCCGTCTTAACAGCATTACAGGCCCCAGGCAAAGCAACGTGCCGGTACTCCTACCTACTCAACCACCCACGGGAATAAAAATATAAGTAGGATCAACAAAAGCATGTAATTTGTAATGCAGGCCTCTGGTTATCCAGCTTGCTCGCGTGTCCTAATATTAGGAACCGTTTATTCTTGCATTATTTTTGCATTCTTACGTTATGACTGATCTCAGAATAAGTCATTTCTTTTATTCAGTTTGAAATTGTGATATAAAATGTATTGATTGATGTTTACACATGTCTATGTTTGCCCACCTCTACACTCGTCAATCACTGAAATCCAGTTGAAATTAACATATCTACAGCACTAAACAACCACTTTCTGTACAGAATAGAAAAATCACGCTGATGGGTTAGATCAATACATTTGTGTTTGATCACACTTCAAGAATACCACATTGCAGTCTTGGGGCCAGTTTCATATTCTACCATCGTGAGCTACCAAAACACTAGAGATGCTATGGATCCAAGGATTTCAGACAAGCAGGTGATCAGCCCATTTTGTCCATCATCCCTTGTTGGCGCCATAGGTAATACACTGAACAGTAATTAAAAACAAAAAAAAACAGGCCAACAAATAAACTGTTGCTCTTGTGGTCATCCCTCAGCTGTAGTAAGAACTAGGGGATGATTAGCTATTCTTGGCTAATGTTAAAAGCACAATACACATAATTTTGAAAGAGAAACAAAATAACAACACATATCAAACCGTCTCTTGAGTCTTAACATAATATTGAAAATCTTTATAACCATTAACAATCTAAGACAAAATAACAATAAATAATTTTTACAAATTACAAGGCAAAAAAACAACATATATATCTATTGACTTTTTCTAGAATCTATTCATAAACTATGAAATAATGCGCAAGATCCAATTTTGTTTTCAATGGTATAAAATAATAAACAACATTTCCTGAACTGCCTTTGGTTACACACTTGTTCATATGTACAGAGCTACAAAGAACCAACTTTAACATACTGACCAGCATTTCAACCTCAATCACTAATCTTCTATTGCAAATTGCACACTCTATAAATAAATGAGTCTACTTTTGACTTTGAAAATATGATATCATGCTTTTATGGCAACATTTGCAATCTCTATTTGGTTATGTTTATACACAAGGAAGAAATGGTAACAGTAACAGTAGTAAATTAAGATAAGCAAAGATAAGTAAAATTGAAGCATCATCAAGTGCAGTTAAATGATATATTCTTTTTACTTTTCCATTTCAAAATCATTGAGATGATACACATCAGATATGTAATTTTCACAAAAGAAACAAATAACATATCGTGATCATTGATATCAACATTTAAATTGCCATTGGCATTAAAAAAATATGCAAAAAATCAGTTCTGCAATAGTAGCAATGATAATATACTATATATAATCATTGATAATCGTATCTAAATAGAAAATCAAATATCATTAAAAAACTATAAGGTATATAGATTTTTAAAAACCCATTGTTGTTCAGCCCAATTAGAGATTTTTCACCAAGGGAAATAACTATGTAAAAAATTACCCCCCCCCCCCCCTCCCCCCAAAAAAATCCCTGTTGACAATCTAGTATCAATAAACTGATACAAAAATTATTTTTAGAGAAGGAAATAATTTCCCTTTTAAATGATATATAATACATGTATGTTTCACAACACTTTGTGTCAAGAAAAAATAATCAAACTCAATAAAGTGGAGACAAATAAAAAAAAATCAATGACTTGAGTCATTTCTTTTCTTTGACCTTCCTTGTTATCAGACAGTAAATCTGCCTCATTTCACAAGGAAGTCAAGAAATCAAACGAAAATACAAAGGACATTTTGTGTTGTTAATCATCAAAATTCGCCTTTTAAAAAATCGCAGTAAGAAATCAAATCGAGATATTATCAATTGGCCGCATTGAACAGCAATGGGCTAAAAACTTGCATGAGGTGATACCAGATGCAAAGAAATAGAATAGAATAGAAGCAAAGAAAAGACCAGTGCTTTAAATTAGTATCATGACGCCTGAAACCAGAATTACTACTAAACAACTGGGATAGTTCAAGTCTCACACCATTGCAAGGTGTAGTGTGTCCAAAATGTTCTGAATAGATGAGGGCTAACACCCACATACCATAAAATCTTTGGGTAGAAAGCAGATGAAAATGTTTGTCAGAAACAAAACTAAAGGTTCTCATCCCAGGCTGGTTGGTTAATACATTTTGTTCTAGTTCTATTAGAATATGCAATTATATCATCATATTGTTTGTTTGTTTGATCGAAGCCCTTAATATCACAGAGCAGTGTTGGAGCTAGCCCTATGTTTAGCCATAAAACGCACAACACTAAACAAGCAAGAAGTAACTTTGATTCAAAATAAATAACATAAAAAATGTAAAAAAAAAAACAGATCTGGATAAATTATGAATAAACTCTTTGTTTGTGTGTCTAACTCATTAAGTATTTTTGGTGCACAGAAAAGTTATAGATTATCCCTTCAAGAGGAAAAATTCCATATATCTATGCATCACACAAATACCCTTTATATAATTTTTTTTTAAATCAAATAACTGCATTGCGAAAACAATTTGGATACTATGAACTGTTTTCTCAAAACAAGCAAAATTAGAGATAGAATACAGCAGAATAATGGGGTTGAGAAAAATTAAGTACAACGGCAGCATCATTTTAATTGTCCATAATTTTTAAAAGCAGTTCCCAATAATAGCTTTATGTAGAATCAACTTTGAAAATCCATGAATACAAAAATAAAAACATCAATTGAACACAGGCACAAAAAGTCAGAATGACTAAGCACCATAAATGTTGACAAATTAATAACAATACACTTCACCAACCACACCAGACAATGCTTCAGTTGAAGAATATAATAATAATACCTATCTTTTCCTCAATGAAAAATCACAACATTCTTCACTTTTAAGTTTATGAAACCTTATTCAAATAATGCTACTAATTCTATACTTTTGACAACTGGGTTTTAGCTTTATCAGGGTAATACTACTAGTACTGATAAAGTGTTGAAAACACCTTTCTCCATAGTTTTGGCTACTTGCAGATTCCATAATTTTGTACATCATTATTCTGTCAATCACTGTCATCCAGTTTTTTTGGTTCAACTCTGCATCCTATTTACCACCTTTCACTCATATGCCCTTCAATCTCTATGTCAAATGATGTACCGATCGGCCGGTCCTCTCATATATATAGATATTATATCCCTAGTCATTTGATTTAAAAGATAATAAGCCTATAAATATTTGAGGAGTATGTGAACTTTTGTGTCGGTAGATCTGTTCAACAACAACATAATCAAAATAGTTTTTACAGATGCAGAAACAAAACAGTTTCAATTGCCTTATCTGTATTTTGAAGTTTGTTCTTCAGATTAGTCAATAAAACTTCATCAAGGAATTTATTTGTTTCTTTCCTGATCAAACTTTTGGTGTAAAGTATCAAAGAATATCACAATTACTAAACATTTCTACCACACTCTGCATGAAAAGGTGATAAAATAAAAATGCAGAGAAGTTGGGAAGTGGAGAAAATGCGAATGCAAATTATGTAGTGGAATGGAGGGGATTAATCTTCATAAACTATACTGTATTGGTTATAAACCCTTCCCTTTTGACATTCATTCTTCTTAATAAAAAGGTAGCACCTTTAGCATAGTTCCATCTTTTATATCAATCAATATTTGTAAAATTAAACCATATACAGAGGGCTACGCTTAAGTTGAAGTCGCTTGAGATTATCTTCGGTGTTGATCTATTTTCCTTTGGAACAAGCACCAATGTGACCTTGGTAAAGTACAACAGTTAACTTCGGATGTGTATCTTTTTTCTACTCCCCAAACAACATCAACTTAAGTGTAGCTAACTGTATACAGTAATACATATTCATAACACCAGATGGTTTAATCAAATCTATAGTGATGATGGGAAAGACATTCTTTCATTAAAAAAAAAAGAAAAAGAAAAAAGAAGAGATTCTGAAACACATTGAATAAGTAAAGATTTAAATATAAAAAATTGCATTTGGCACCACAAAGAAAAAAAACTCACTAGAGATGGAATCACACAACATAAAGAATAGAATGTGATAACTCACACACTTTGTCAATAAAGAGATACTTAAATGTATCAATTTACAACCAAAAAAACATTGAAATGGAAGGCAAAACTTAACATATATTATCAAAGTATATAAAGTATAGACACTCTAACATGGATATAACAAAAATTCAGGGACAGCACAATTTATTTCACTACATCATCAAGTCAAAGATAATATAACAAAAAATACAGACCAAAAATTCATTTACCTATAATGCTAGTTTTGTTATATATATATGCATGTTTGCTGTATCCGTCTATTGTATTATCCCTCACAAGTGCACCATGCGCTTAAAACATTGATTCCAGGGGGTGCATTTATTTAGTACAAAGATCAAGAAGCATGGTTATTCTAATTGGCTTGCATCATACAGCATCATGCGCAACTATAATAACGCATTTCATGGAACTGGTTGAGTGTCTGGAAGCAACATCTTTCTGATTGTTGTCTCTCTCTGCCTCATACCTCCAACTAGCTATGCTGCGGTCAATGACCTTGCATGCTGGTGCACAACTGCTTAATAGGTCTAACCAGGCAGGCTTCCTTTTTCGGACTGTGGTGAGAGCCAAGTGGCAGAGGGTGAGCTGATCAGGGATGATGCAGCATATATATATACTATATATATATATAGACAAGCAGGGACGCCGACGGTTATCGGGTTATCACGGATGCCATGCACTAAATCAATAACAGTTGATCACTTTTAGTCAACCCGTTTGTAAATGTAATATCATATTATAATGTAAACAATAATATATCAGAGGACGCGGTCTGCCACAGATGAAAGATAACCCAGAGGGACTCCACCTTCTTATATATATGATGCACACGCCTTTGCTATTGAATGCATCAAAATTACATCGAGATCGTTTGCTCATAAAACAATGACGTTATTTTTACTCAATGAAAGGAAAAGGCGGAAGTAAGGAAAACTGTGAGGAATGTCAATAAATATAATTCGAAGAAACAAAGTATTTTCTATAAAATCAACGGTCCGTTCTACTACAATTCTGACGGCGTACAAACCTGATCAAAACTATTTTGTACCTTGCGTAAAAATTTCAGCAGTGTACAAACAGTATTAAGAGAGGAGTGTGGATTTAGCAGTCGACCCCAAGAGCTTTATATATATAGATATATATACGTTACCGGCAAAGTATGAAATCCAGGCACTCTATTGAATGCCGAGACAAATCAAGTATGAAATAAAACTATTTCTTTTATTTATTACATATCATGCCCAGGCATAACGTTCATCATTCAGGCAAAGTATAAAAAAAAACAACCATAAAGGAATAAGGCTGCTGTTTATCTGGAAAAAAATACCAAAATCAAACAAGAAATACAAAATCCCAATATTGCATCAAATTTAATGATTGACTTGTTACCCATGAATACAGCAGAGTATGTATGAAAACACAGTTGTGAACATTTATATCTGGCACTACTCTAACCCCACCCCTACTACTGATGGAAACATTTTATACTTAGACTGATTGTCTTATTAAAAATTTCATACTTTTGCCTAATTTGTTTCGGCATTCGATACAATGCCTAATTTCATACAGTGCAATCCGTTTAACAGCAACACGTTTTCTTCCTTCTTTATCTTAGTAATTTTATTTCTGATAACGGCAACGGCTTCAGCGCTACTTTCAGTTAACAGCAACACCAAATTGCTACGGTATGGTTCGCCATTAAATGGAGAAAAGGTGAAATTAGAACGAGCGAGCGGGAGAGAGAGAGAAAACGGTCATCATATCATCAAATATTTTCAAATAATAATAATTAATTTAATATAGCGCCAGAAATCCACTAGAGGTACTCAGAGACGCTTTACATAATAAAACAATCATAACAATAAATTCACACACACACATCGACAAACACACACACACACACACACCGACACACAGTTGCAAACAACTAAAGGCCCATTTTGAGATTACATAAAATACACTAAAACTGGTAGTACATATATGATTGTTTTTAGAGAGCAGATCCAATAATGTAAAGAACAATATAGCATTAAGTGTAAAATATGTATTCAACAACACAAGTCTTATTTTGGAATGTTGGTATCATGGTTTCTATCTGCTATTGAAAAATAGCTCTGAATCACTGCAGATCACACACATATTACATTATAAAAATTACATTATCATCATGAACACCTATCAAGGTTTTTGTTCAAATTAAAATATTTTGGCTGAAAGTAAAAAGGAAGTTAAAGATATTACTTTCAAAAAAATAATGGTTGAGAGATATAAACATTTTGTACCGAAGGAGTTATGCTGACAATGCAATTTTTACCAAAACAGATTTTATATAAAAATCTGAGGAAAAGTATTATGATACAGCTATGAACATTTTATAGAATATTTAAGATGCTTTTCTAATTCTATTCTGAATCTATCAAAAATGTAGGGTGCACGACTTTGCTCATAGGTACAAGTTTGATTTGCAAGTTGGGTGGCACTGAGCACACTCATGTCCAAAAATTATATTGACAAATTTAAATTCATAATTCTATGGGATATGTTTAAAATATTCAGAATTTAATTGCATCTAAATTTTAAAAAGGAGAAAAAAAAGAAAGTTTTGATCAAATAGCTGTTGCAGTATAAGTTTTGATTCAGAAAAGAATGCATCACATTGTGCTTTGCATAAAATTTTATCAGTCAAGGAAAAACAAAAAAACAAACAAAAAAGTATATATGCTTTCCATACCATTGAAAAATTATGGCCTTGCTGACCATAAATATTAGTGGTAACAATGTTTGCATACCTGGCATCTGGGATTATTTTCATCATGAAAAGGCATCAGTATTGCTTACTTCAAGTCTATCACAGACCACTTTAATTTTTAAAATGTTTTAAAAAAAGATACCTTACCACAATTTCTTGTCATTTTACAGCAGTATTCCTTCTCAATTCCCTTTGTTATTTCATATATTATGTACTCCTTCCACTCTTTTGTCAACCTATATAACTTATTCGCACCAGCCAGGGTCGAGTCTACATTTTCCAACAAACCATAAGTACATAAGCTTATTTTTTTCATTGAGACCTTCTTGCAACAAAGAATCAGGTTGCCAACCTAAAGCATCTGACTGGCTTATTGGAGGTGGAAAAATGCGTCGTGAAGATCCTCTTTGCATGTGTTCAAGGTAGGCAATCTTTATGTCACTTTCTAAAGTCTTTGACAAACATTTTTTGCAAAGTTTGCAATGTAATCTTTTACAACTACCAAGACAAACTTCAGTTTCACAATAATCTGGAAAGACTCGAATATCAGGAGAAGACACTAAAACAGAATCATCATAATAAGCAGCATTTTTGGGATTGGAGTAAGATGTAAAATGACCGACACCAATTAAGCCTAACATATTGAAAACAACATGTTCATACAAACGAGCGTTTGTCACAAAATGTCCAGAAGATAGGTTAGGTGACATATTAGCCTCCATCAAAAACACATTCAACTGGTCATCTAAAACAAAATCAAATCTAACCATTTCAAAGAAGTTCCTTTTCGAACGATAATTCCTCACAGACTTTATCAAATCATGTTCTTTGGCTAGAGCAACTTGCTTGATGGCTGTTTTCATTTTGTCCCAAACAGATTTGGCATCTATTCCTTTGCGTCTCAGGTACTCATTGAATGAGTCTCGAAAAGTAAAGCCCTTATCAGAGAAAGTATCTTTTAAGGAAGGTACTTGCCACATGGGAAGGTAATCATCACCAACAACATATTTGTCCAGGATAGTGTGATCAAAGGGATAGTAGACTTCGGGACAAAACCTGAATAAAGCATCCGCATCAATGACATACACCCGAAGAGGATCAATGCCTGTAAGGATGGTATATATCCCTATGTCAAATTTATGGCCATCAATTAGAAATGGATTGGAAACATAGCGTTGAATGAAAGAGCCCTCTTTGGTTAAATCCAAACTGTGTCTATCCTTAACTTCTATACCTCTGTGTTTATTACTTTTCTGAACCCAACTCATGTTTGGATGCTTTTCAGAATATTGAAGAAACTCTTGCTTCTTTTTTGGAATTTCAAATGCCTTTGGTATAAAATCCAAATTTGTTTGAGCAAGAGTGACCTTATTAGTGATATAACCTGATCCTGGGAAATGGTTAACTCGTTGGTAAGGTTTTAAAGTCTTCATCATTTTTCCAAAAGTTACAAAGGGATAATCATGACCCCACATTATCAACCAATCAGAATTTTTCTCTCCAATATGAAAACCATATTTTTCAAAGACCAAATGAACATGCTTGAGATAGCTGTGTCGTCCATTGTCATCATTCTTGCCACTTCCTTGAATCCACACCATAGGTCTGTCACTTATTGGTCGAGTCTGATCAGCACTCATTGCCTCTATTTCAGGAAGCTTTTTCAAGTCTTGGTGGTGCAATCTGTCATATAAAGAAACAACTCAAATACAATCATCTAAAAAAAAAAGACAAAGCATATTTTCATATGAATTAAGAAATACTTGTCTATTACTATTATTGTTGCAAAGTAACTTGTCTAGTTCTCTCGCAAAAAGGATTATGATAATGTACTTTTGTCTTCTGTGTATAAATGATTGTGTAACGAGTTCAACATTTTGTGGCATGCAATCGTCCTTTTCATTGTAAAGGACGCCTGCAAACAAAACCATGATTAATCTTTTTAAAAAATTTTCCTGGTCATAAGGTCTTGAACTCATTGTCATGGATATCAGAAAACAATTGCAAACAGAGTTCAATCAAATAAAATAAAGATGCAAAACTTCTATTCACTAATACAATGATTATCATCATCAAGCCAATGCATTTTGTATGGTGAGTACAAGATGTGATATCAGAAATTTGAAAAGTATTTAAAGTCAATGACAAGTATATTGAACCGTTAAGTATACTAGAATAATCGTTAATTTCATTTTTCCTTGTTCTCAAGATTTTCAAAGTGAATAATGTATGATTATTCTTTATCATTATTACAAAAAATCTGATCACAGGTCAACAAGATATACAATGTCAAGTGTTGAATTAAATAGAAAATTACAAAGACAGTAAATAATGAAAACTTCAGCTGACGACAAGACAAAAAAATTAAATCAACAAGAATCTACAATATAATAATCCACATAGGCTAATTTTCTTTTAAAACCAATTCAGATCTTGCACTCTTCCTTTAATTCATTTTTTGATCAATTCAGCTTGTACAAAAAAAAAGAAAAAAGTAGCAGATCTCAATCAAAACAAGGTTAAAATTTGAGAACATGATCTTTTTCTAATCATCAAAATATCCAATGTGAACTTACTCATGGTCTGATTTCATGCGATGCAATTCATACACGTTGAGTAAAGTGATGATCATTCCTAAGATAAGAACAGCCAGCATCAAATAAAAGATTCGATTCCTTGGGACAGACTTCATCCTAGATCTTGTGTTCGAGTATCTTTCCAAATAAGAATATTGTCCTGACTTCATCATTTCACAAAATCACAAGCTGAAATAGCTGAAAAATAAAAGGGAAGGTTATTTTAGCCAGGTGGGTTGGGTCAGCATGTTGGGTCAGTAATTTGAAAATCACGGACTGGTGTGTTCTTTAGTAGATTGATTTCCTCTATCACGTTAAGGTTGTGTTTGCGTGGGGAACAAAATAATTTTCCTTTACAGTTCATTCATCCATTTTTCTTTGGTGTTGTTTAAAATGCCTTTTGTATTGATGTCATGTTGTTTCATTGAAGCTCGTTGGCCTTAACTGGATAGTTTGCTAACCCTCTTCCGGCGGGTCCTGTGCTTATGCATGCCCCTAAGACCAGACTTTATATCTATACTGGCAACGGGTCCCTTATATTTGCTCTATTTTCATATTTCGTGACATGTTACAGCTATGGCACTGTTTCCCACATTTATTACCATAATATCAATCAAAGATAGCGTCAGATGAGTCATCATCATACTAAGCAATGATAATATCATCTAACTGCCCATGACATTGCAAAAAATCACAAGGATAAAAGAAAAATCCAGTTACAAATTTGTAGTAATGCTGCCAATCATAACACAGACAGTCAAACTGACAGGGTGACCATGCTTTGTTATTAGGGGTGTTAATTAGGACATTATCATGTCACAAACATGATATAAAAAGATTTTTATCTAACTGGTTGAACAATTACAATGACACATGTTGCTTCAAATATAAACAAGGCTACAGACAAAGACGATGTCAGTGCTTGAGCACCCTAATGAATACGACCCACAGTATGCTGACCTCCGACAAGCGACAGGTGAAGAATGAGTAATAAGCGACAGACCGGGTCGGCGTGTGGAGAAGCAGGAGAGTGAGAAGATTGTTGATGGACTAAAATGAGAGGGTGGGGTTACTTCGGACACTGTGGCATCATGTGCTTTTTCTGTATCTGATTTTCCTATTACAAAGATGAATATATGGGGCTTTCTATCAGTATTATAGAAAGTACTAGAGTGATACCACAAGCTTCAACCAATGATGAGGGTAATTTTGACACTCGTTCCGACAGCAGTAGCTGCAAACTTGTCAGTAGGCGAGGTGGGGTGACCCAACTTGCAGACAGAAGCACTGTGTTACAATCAAGGAGCTTAATATGTAACATAGCATGGACGTGTGTAAAGAGGTCATATTTCGATATCTGGGGGTCAGCGGCATTATAATCATCGTACAAAGTTAAGAAGACAAATGAGAGTTGTACCGAAATAATAAAAAGCTCACACAAACATTATAAAAGCAAGATATATAAAATACAATCAAGTATTTTAAAAAAAAGGAACTGGCATTAGATTTAGATTAGATGTCTTCTCTAGATCCTCAACTTAAAAACGAGTGTCATTACAAATTTGCATTGTTTTTGCCAACATGAACTTTTATAATTTGTTGATCCCAAAGAGATTCCAATTCCTATACACACTGAATGAAATCAAAGACAATCTTTGCTGAAACGAATGAAATGCTACAAATCAGTAGAGAGGAAGCGAATCAACAAGAAATAAAGTACCTAACTTGCATCCTTACCATTACCATGCTAAGACTAAGATAAATGTGAATGAAGAAAGAATTTCTCTTGACAACTCAATCTCAGGTCTCGAATCATCAATATATGGATTTTTTTTCACCACAGGAAGATAACAAATCAATAGATATGGTCTATAAATAGCTAAGTAAATAAGATATAAGTCCTACCTGTACCTATTGATTTCGGATCGTGATTCTGTCCAGTATTGACACTTCTTGTCAATAAATATTTATCTAGAAACTATTGAGATTGTTGTCAGGTTGCTCAGTCACGTTTCAAGCTAGAACTAACATTAGTATGTTACTGGAACTAACTTATGAGACCAAAATAAAAACGATATGATTGTGGGTGAGGGAGTAGTTACCTCTCAAAATATCTGATTGTCTGAATGAAATATGATAACGCAGGATTTCATTGAGTAATACTTAGTCGGCAGAACAAAATAAATAAGATAACTTCAAATTCTTTCTTGGAGCGAAATTGTATCTTTGTCACTGAATAGCCAATCTGGGTAATTTTATTTGTTCTTCCTCATTTTCTTCTTTCATTCCGACCGATTGATTCCACTCCAGTCTTGACACTTGATTGTTTTGGTTCACGAAGAGTCGTATATTATTTTATTTTCTGTGAGATAAGATGGATTTGATTTTAGAGTTTGGTTGTTGCGTTGGTTCTGCCAGGTTTCCTGAGAAGAACATTAGGCATTCTGAATGAAAATCGCGAGTCAGTGAGTTTCCTCACAACAGTCTCTAGGATTATACCAAAATGTTCATGTGCCAAAGACATTCTAGATATGTCTAGACCCTCTACACACAAATCATTATGCATGAAAATCAAGAGAATTGCTGTTGCCACCCTGAAAAGTTTATTTTTTTAAATCCTCTAAATTTGAAATATGATGTCTACTTTTACAACTTGAATGAGTCTGTGGAACTATGAGACTCATGGCTACTTTACACTCAGGAACACATTTTGTGGGATCATTTTCAGAATTGCTGGAAAAAGGAAGAAAGCATATCAAAATAAATGGGAAAAGCATCTTTGTTGTGTACCACAGAGGAGCATTTTTTGCTCTGGATAGCTTTTGTTATCGTAAGTTAACAATACTGACGCAAACATAATGCTATTTTTGTTCAGTTTACCAAAAGCAGACCAATGTATAGCAGAGATACACCGCTTTGCCTTGGGTAACACGTGCCGTGTTCTCGGAGACCCTAACTGTCGGTTGAAAATTGGTACTCATGTCTACACCTAGATTGAATAAAGCCATCAAAGTGAAATGTTTTTTTCCAAGGAAACAATGAAACCCATGACCTTCGCCATCGAAAGCCCCCTTTCTTTCACTTCAACTTCACCTTCCACAAAATCCAAAGTCTCCCTTTTTATTTTGCTTTTTGTCTGAGTTAACAATCTTATCTGCCTCTTGCACTCAAACAGCATTGACTTTTTTAATTAGTATCCCACTGATGTACCAAAATTGTCTCATTCAGATCAGTCAACGATAACAAGCGCCATGTATAAGTCAAATGTGTGGAATTATGATTAAAATGACAACCTTTTCCTTTGAATTATCATAATAGATAAATTTCTCTTTTTGGTTTGTTGATAAAAAAAAATAAAATTACTTACTTCCAGTTCCCTTTTACCATTATAGTGTTAGGCCAGCACTATGAGGCTTGATTTCTCTGGATCAAGATATTAAGCCAAGCAGGTGATCAACCAACTGTGACCTTGTGGTAGGAATTCATTTTGCCGGACAGCGGCCTTGCAGCCTACTCTTATCAAATTTTTAACTGCCAAGGGTTCTTTAATGTGCGCAACGTGTACACAGGACCTCTGAGTTTATCGTCCGTCTCCATTAGGACTAGGTTCTTTGATCCCACCTACCTGAATAGGATCAGGGCAGTGGCATATAGGTTTTCACTGAGTTTCAAGAAGAAAAATAGCCGACAGTGTCGCTGCCAGGAATCGAACCTGGTATACCTAACACTTCAGAGGCAAGAACCGTAGCTCAGCACCACTGGGACCCCCCACCCCATCTTTTTTTTTCTTAATTAGTTAAAATAGTTAAGTATTTGTCATAGCTTAGTGGTGACGCTTTCACTCTGTGTGCAACGTAGGGTTTTTTTTCCTTTGGACTGATGTCTGTATAGCTCTGACCCTGTGGATCAAGTCCATTCTTTCAGAGATGGACTATGAATTGGAGGTCCCACTTTTGATATGACCTGTAATGTGTTGCCAAGGACATGAAAAGAACAACTTGAAACTTTTCAACTTTATAAAGTTATGTTATTTTTATATATTTGTGTTTGTGTGTTTACAACTTACAGATGCAGGTGGTCCACTTTACCAAGGTGATATTGAGGTAAGAAATTTGTATCTCGTCATCATATTATTAACAGCAATGAAACACTGCTTTGGTGATTGTTGTTCTGGTAAAAAAAAAAAGGGAATTGAAAATCATGCTGTTCATATTTTTATCTTTATTTTTTATTTTCATCTCTTAATTATGTTATGAGCGAGCAAATTAACATTGTTAGTATTATAGATGTCTATAGCAGGCCTTTGGCTTTAGTGTGGTAAATGTTGTTTTTTTTAAATCATAGTAGCAGTAGTTAAGAGATAGATTTGGTTTTGATGAGTGTGACTTTTTATGATTTCTTTTATCAGCTTATATATAATTGTCGTTTACTTTTAGCTGAAATGAAAGGTGGGGGGGGGGGGGGGGGGGATATCCTTCAATTGTTTTTTATTATTAATTTTTTTTGTTTCTCCAA
>JARBEQ010072278.1:0-14557 GCA_030265355.1 Tritonia tetraquetra | reverse complement strand
GTTACCAGTGTTTTGGTTACATCAAGGCTCAAATAATTTCGTATATTTGAAATTTTCTTTAATTGAAAACTTAAACTGTGGACTCATTCGAAAAAAAAAATACTCCCGAAAATGAGGCTTAACATCAAAATAAACCATAACTGGAGGAATGCTGTTTTATTTCCAGCGTGGGTTTCTGGTGTCTTATTGGTATTGGATAAGAAAATTATACATTCGAGAAAGAAGTTGATTAGGATATTTTTACAACGTGCAGGATTTTTTTTTTGGAACTTTTCCGTGCTGTAGACTGTTTGAACTATCAGGTGACGCGTGTACATTGAATTAATCTGTGAGAAATCACTGATCTTTGGACTTCCTACCAAAATGCGGAGCAGGTTTACACATAAAATGCCTTTGGCAATACAACTATTATCAAGTATGTTATAAAAAACATGGTGAATAGGGAATTGATACGTATATCAAATTAAAATGGGCATTTTATAGTGCTTAACGTTATGGTCGTGTTATTAGTTATCGACTTGCTAGACCTTGAGTTTAGGGTGTTGTTTGTTTTGTCTTTGTATCATTGTATGTATCACATAGAGAATAGAGACGTCTATTGTATTATTCTTGAGTATTTTATTCCAAAATTCTGCTGCCAGCCTGGTGTTTGTACCTTTAAGGAAACAATTATATATAATAACAGATATATGGTCTAGACAATAATAATAGAAGAAGAACAGTGAATGCTAATCTACCCAACAACAACAATGAAGTTGAAGTAAAGCTGAAAAAATGTCGATGTCAATATAGATTGATGGAATCTTTTGTTCACTGCCCTTTTTATAGAGTGAGGCAGTATCCAGTAACCCTCTACATATTTTACAAAGTGGTTGTCACAAGATGCCTTGTTTTGGATGGCATATGTTCTCTTAGGGGAACGCAGTGGCACAGAGGTACGGTTCTTGTCTCTGAAGCGAAAGGTACATGGTTCGATTCCCAGCAGCGTCAATATTTTTCTCTTTGAAAATTGGTGAAAACATATATATATGTCACTCCCCTGATCCTATTCTGGTAGGTGGGATCAAGAACCTAGTCCTATCGGAGACGGACAATAAACTCAGAGGTCCTGTGTGTACGTTGCGCATGTTAAAGAACCCTTGGCAGTTAAAAATCAATAAGAGTAGGCCACAAGGCCGCTGTCCGGGCAAAATTAATTCCTACCACAAAGGTCTCAGTGGGTTGATCATCTGCTTGGCTTAATATCTTCATCCAGAGAAACCCAGCCTGATAGTGCTGGCCCTACACTGTAATGGTAAAAGGGAATTGGATAAGAAAGAAATATGTTCTCTTAGTAGCTAGATAGTCAAAATAATGGGTGGAACTATTAATTGAGAGAAGAGAATATGATGAAAACTTCCAAGTATACAAATGAAGTGTACAAGATTGACATGTAGAAGAGCAATGTTACCAGAGAGCATTAATATTAATAGTTTAGTTTGTTGTTTTTATTCAAAATACTTCTCAGCACTGCATCTGCCAACTGATAACTGCCACCATATCCTCTCTGACAGATGCTTTATCTGTTTAACTTTCCTCCTGCGGATCCCGTATATTATGTTCCCTAATAACACCTTTCCACTTACGTTACCAGTGAGTCCCGTGATAATCATCCCCGCTCAGTGCGTAGTGTGCTGATTGTTGCCAGTGGGTCCCGTATATTTGTGCACAGGCGGGGCGTGTAGAGGTAGCTTTGTTTACACAAATTATTTTTATTATTTTCTTGCCTCTAGGATGAAATCCACCACCACAAAAATAGTCTACCAATCAAATTATAGTCAAAATGACCTGTGACATGACGTTTTAGACTTTAAAAATCGAAAGGGGTTTGCAAACATCATATCCATACAATCACATGCAACGCATTTTTTTGCGATTTTTCAAATAGCAATAACTTTGTTACAAACTATACTTGAACAATAAATTATACTGGTTACCTGTCGGCGTCATCATTGGTGATGGACGCTGATGTATATCCCCCACCAGTCACCTCCACTCAGCTCAATCCTTTGTTTTCTAGAATATCTGTTCTTGACAGCCCTGTCCGGCTTTTCCATATAAGACTTTGGTGGCCTTCTCTGTCTGTGTCTTCCTTCCATATTACCCAGTGCAGCGGTTTTCATTAGATGGCAAGTTGCGTGATGTATGGTATGTCCAAAGTGTTTCAATTTTCTTTTTTTGATGAGGTCTAAAAGTTCTAAATCTTTTCTTAATTCTTCCTAAATGCTATCGTTTGTCTGTTTTTGTGATCCAGCTAACTCTTAGTAGTTTACGGTAAAACCACATCCTCTATCTGTGCTCCTAATCTTCTTTTCATCTGAATTTTGGAGGGTCCATCCTTCACTGCCGTACATGCTCTTACTAAGAAAATGATAAAAATCAAAAATTCTTTTATGGCTCTAATTCAAAATAACTGGGAAAAAAATAATGAAATAGTTGGTCTTTTAAAAAAATCCCTTACAAGCTGTAAGTACCTACTGTAAACAAACCCCAGCGACACTCTTGTGGGTAGAAATGTGTTACTGTTACTCCTGTCGACGGTTGGGGAAATCCTGCACGTCATGAAAGTAGATTATCAATCAAATGCAAGGGCTAAGCGGGAGTGATGCAGTGCAGGAGTTAGAGCAGACTATACATTTTCTAGGCTGACTGAAGATACAGTCATTCTCATTCCAAAATTGATTTTATTTTGGATTTTTGCATGTCATTTGCTAGTGACAACTTCCTTTTGCATTTTGATAGTGTTTCCTTCACATATCATGTTTAACACAGTATTATTTCTCTAAACAGGGTCATTTCAACCAAACAGTATATCTTTATCTGTTAGAAACATGAGTTCGACTCCAAAATATGAATATTCAACATTGAGTGTGACAAGCCCATCAGAATATGTAAAGCATGTGGAACTAAACAGGCCTGAAAAAAGAAATGCTATGAACACAGATTTCTGGAGGTGAGAAAATGTTATTGAAAGGGAACAGGCACTAGTTATGATAAGTGCTCTCAAGTAAAGATGGAAGGAGATAGTAGATTTCAGTTTTATGACAAGGGCAAGAGACTGCAGCCATTGATTCTATCAGAACTATACCTTGCCCGTTTGGTTTAGTTTTAACCAAAACATTTACACTAGTTTAAACCTAAGTAAAAATTTGACTTTCACGAATAAATTTTGATTTATTATGATATTATGTTAAAAACCATGTTTGTCTTTCTAGATTTTCAGGAATATTGTGGAAAAGGAAATGAGTTATGAATACTTAAAATAATGTTATACCGATTTTTTGTTTCATTTAGAGAGATGAGAGAGTGTTTCAGTGCACTGACTGTTGATGAAGATTGTAGAGTTGTTGTTCTTTCAGGATCTGGAAAGTTATTTACTGCGGGTAAGACACATTTGTTTTGCTTTAAGTTTTTGTGTTTTGATTCTTTGTTTGTTGGTTTGTTTTTGTTTTTTTATTGTTAATGAAATTATTTCTTTATTGATTTGGTTAAAGCAAGGGTTTTACTTATTTCACTTTGACATTAGATAGAATATGTCCCTCCATCATTTACACATTCTGAATTGTATAATCTTAGATTATATCTCTCAGAGTAGGGGAGAAATATCGCTGAAACATGGAAGTTAATGACTTGTCAGTCACGATGTGTTTGTTTACTTTTTATTATCTGTTTGGTTTTGTTGCTAGGTCTTGATCTTCAAGGTAATGATGTTTTTGCCAAGATGATGTCTGATATGGATGTAGGGCGCAAGGCTTTTTTCTTGAGACAAACTATAACAGACCTGCAAAATTCATTTAATGTAATAGAAAAGGTATTGTGATCTTTTATTTTCTTTGACAATTATATGATAGATAAAGTAGCCAAAATGTATTCGTTCCTTTGACTTGACTATGATGTTATATAACCTTCTTTATCTGTCTCTATAATTTAGCTTATGATTACAAGTTTAGTTGTTATCAATGTAGCTCATTACTGACTGATGTAATTTTACCCCTCCATACTGTCTTGAATTGCTTTGTATCTCTTTAATATCAGTGTTTTGCCTGTTGTCTATAATCAGATATCTTTGCTGTGGTTGTATTTAAATACAGTCCATATCCTTAAACTGTGTCATTTAAGATTTACCACCAGTAATTCATGAGCTGTTCTTCCCAGAAAAAACAGAATTACCTTAACATCATCAAGTGTCCTCTCACTTGGCTCTCCTATGAACAATGAAGAATCCGCTACTTTTTCTGTACAAAAGAAACGAAACCCCAAATCCGTGTTATAAACTGTTATTTGATTGGCAGCTATTTTTAGATATTACTCTTTTTTTGCGCATTGCATTGTATTTTATAACTAACATTAACACCAAAAATAATTTAAACATTAAAGATGATCAGCCCCCTGGACAGTCATCCAGATTCATCAGATTTACTTTGATAATACTGTTTCTACACAAATAATCAGTTTATTCCTTTTTTAATTTTTAGTGTCCTAAACCTGTCATGGCAGCGGTCCACGGCGCATGTCTTGGTGCTGGTATTGACCTGATAAGTGCCTGTGACATTCGTCATTGTACCCAAGATGCATGGTTTACCATCAAGGTAGTCTCAAGTTTCGTTTTTTTTCAGTTATTCTCATTGTTTATGAATTATGGTTTTAAAAAACGCAACATTTCTGCTCTCAAAAGGCATAGTGCTTATAAAGGACTAGTTTATAAGACGTTGCCTGATTCCTCAGTTGCAACTAGTGAGCTTGGAATAGGAGCTAAAAGGACGACAGAATTATGCTAGATAAAATCTGTTGAAATGCTCCATCTATGTCCTCATAACACAAACACTTGATGGTGATATATTTTCTTCTTTTTTATTGATTTGATTAGATTATATTTGGCTTGTTTGTTATTCTCAAACAAATTGTTTTACCGGGTGATAAAAAAAAAATCATTTCTTTTAAACAGGAAGTTGACATCGGACTTGCTGCTGACCTGGGTACTCTTCAACGATTTCAAAAGATTGTGGGCAATGACAGTTTAAATCGTGAACTTACGTACACTGCCAGGAATTTCTATTCTGATGAAGCCAAAGATATTGGATTTATTAGGTAGGAGTTTTTTTTCCTTAACAGTTTTTATTTTATGAATTGTTAATATTTGCATTGTTTATTAGCTTCACTACTTATCAAATGGTGGAATGAAGCACCTTTATGCGAAAGTGTACTTTTATTTCTTTAAATTTTTATATTGTATTATTCCATTTATGTTTATATCTAATATATAAATTGTGATTTGGCAAACCTGGAGCTTGGAACTCTAAAGGCTTTTTTCTACCGAATCGTGTCTTTAAAGAAGAAAGAGGAGGACGAGAAGAAAAAACAACAGGAGAAGAAGAATATTAAAGAGGAGGAGAAACAGAAGAAGGTACAGGGGGGAGGAGGAGAGGTGAAGGATGACGAGGAGGAGAAAAGGAAAAGGAAATATAAAGAAGAAGAGGCAGAGAAGGAAAAAAAGAAACAGAACAAAAAGGAAAAAGTGAATTACTATAAGAAACATAAGGCGAGCTGTTACTAGTAAGCATATATATAGTTCAGGGATCAAAAGGTGCTGTAAATATATATTCCCTCTTTTTTCGTGTGTTGGCCATGCAATCCGATAACATCTTGACCCTCCTTAAGAAACGGGAATACCCAAAATAGATTCTTTCCACTGTTATGGATATGTTTGCTGAGGGGTAAGGGTAATCTGAATAGATTTTTAGAGTGCTCCATAGTGAGGACTGAAGAGGTGGTGAACCACCGAAACAGCAGTTTTGAGAAAGTAAGCGACATTCTCTTATTATCATATATATAATTACATGAGTTATGTTAAGAACATTTCTTTTCTTCTTCTGAGTTAGACCAGAATCACAACATGGAGTTTGAGAAATATTTGATAATTTTAATTGTGTGATATTTATTGAATAATCCCCCTTTGATGCTTAATTTGTTGGTTGGCATGGGAGAGGTAATTTTTGTCATATGTGTGGACTTCTTTTTTTGTTGCCATATTACTACTTACCGGTATTTCATAAACATCATTATATCAATGTTCTTCTCTTCTAACAAGTATAAACAATTCAATTTGTCAATTTGATCAATGCTCAGTTGATATATCTGTGGGAATATGAATGCTTTCACTCACCGCAAGCTGTATGGTGAAATGAATCATGAAGTATTTTTCATAATAATGAGTTTGTGTGTTGATCACCAAAACCACCGTTTTACTCCTTTGTGTATATTTTGCCTGACATCTGAGGTTATGGCAGGAGTCTACAATTCATTTTACCATAGGTATGATATGAATTAGTTTGTCTTTAAAAATAAGAGCCTGTTAGGCCCATGGAGCTGGAGTTTAACCCAGTTTTGGTAGCGGGAAGCAAATAAGTGACAAATTATTAGTTGAGGATTGACACCTAGGTCGAGTATGGCAATCAAAGTAATGTTTCTTGAACAAGAAAGCAGCAAAATGTCTGATATTGGACTCGAACGCAGGACCCTCAAATTGGACATCTGCTAACTTAACCACTTCAACATCTTGCCTCCTGATTTAGTCTTTCTTGGAAATGCTTTGGTCTTGTTTGATTTTGATATAGTTGCATATATTACAGTCGACTATGCTTAAGTTGATGGAGTGGAAAAAAGATCGACACATCCGAAGTTCAAGACAACTGTCGTACTTCACCAAGGTCACATAGGTGTTTGTTCCAAAGAATAACAATCAACACAACTGAAGATCAACTCAAGCAACTTCAACTTAAACATAGTCCAACTATATGTTGATAAATGCCAAGAATATATTTTTAAAAGATTTATGAACTATTGTGAGACTCTGGTGAAGGAAGTTTATGTCATATAAATTTCAATTTACAAGAATTGCCACTTTGTCATGTGATTAGATTGAAATTATTTAGAGCTCTATTATGATCTTTTCCACAGTCGTATTTTCCTGAATAAGGATGAGATGATGAAAAGCACTTTAGAGATGGCAAATTTGATTGCTTCCAAAAGTCCTGTGGCTGTACAAGCATCTAAACTTGTCATGGTTTATTCTAGAGATCACTCAGTCTCAGATGCCCTGGAATATCAGGTGAGCCAAATCACAGGTATATTATTTCCATTGTTTACCTTGTCAGTGCCTTATGTGGCAAAATCTGCTCAGTTTTCTTATAGCTGAGGGGTTTACCACCAAGGCAACCGTAAATATTGTTATGGCCAAAACCTGGGCAAAACCTAAAAATGTGACGCTCATTGTGCCATTCAAGGTTTGAAGCATAGTGGACTGATCATCTGCTTGCCTTATCTACCTGATGCTGGCGGTATAATGGGGTTTGGATAACAAAAAAAAATTTTGTTGTTATGGTTAGTGTCACTGCAGACAGCTGTACCGCCCATCAAATTCAGAGATTTCTGTTTATCAATAATATCAAATAGAGCTAATTTGCCACATGTATGAAATTTTGGGATTTTTACAAAATCTAATTTTCTTAATGTCTATCCAGATTTGTCTAAAACACAATTTTTTTTCCTGTTTTTGCCTTAGAAGGGAATTCCCCACCTTATATGTGGGGCATACATTCCCTTGACCAATAATAATTTTTTTATCGATTTTATCCATCTGCTCAAAACTCAACTTTCCATTGGTCACAGCTTTATGAAACTCTTAACGCTTAGATCTCTGAAAGGAGCTTGCTAAACTTAGGATCTCTGCTTGTAGTGGTGTGACATAGATCTAACGTATACAGTTATATAATAATTAGTTTTTAACCTCTCCTTTAAAATTATAATTTGCAGACTTATCCGGTTAGAGAATTACACTGATGATATACTATGGGGACAAGGCAGGTGGGAGTAGAGAGAGACTGATTTTTGTTGCAAGATTGTATAGTGCACAGATAAAAGCAAGTTGAAACACTTCAAGAAAGAATAAATGAATGCCAGAATCAGTTCTCTTCGGTTGTAGTTTTTCATGCAATTTCTATTTAAAACATTTAAGTTACATGATTTTTTTTCTGAAGAAGATGTATTTCATTATGTTCTGGGAATTGTTGGTGAGATATGGTAGAATTAAGAATAGGTATTTTGAAATCTTGAATAAAGTGGAATTTTGTTTCTGTTGTTAGAGATTGTGATTTTCTATTCTATATTATATATTTCTTTTTTTTTTTGTCTTCCAGGTCCAAATGAACAGTGCCTTGTTACAGTCTGAAGATGTTATGAAAGCTGCAATGGCAAACATGAATAAAGAAAAACCTGTTTTTTCTAAACTTTGACATCATTTTCAATAAATGTAAAAAGTTGTATATATTATCATTTTTGTGCGATTTAACCACTTCACTGCTACTAAATGTTCACCCTGTGTGCTAGACAAGCAGGCGTACTCAACTCACTATAAGCAGTTGTATCTCAGTAACAAATAACAGCACAATCATGAAATTAACAACATTTGCAGTGGTTGGGCAATTGGCAGCCAATGTTAAGCAAAAATATCCGCCGTTGGCTTGTAAGATTTCTGCCCATGATTGCCACGTGTACCTGAATTGAATCCCTATCATACAGATTTCCATCGAATTGCATACGCACAAATCAGGTGTGTTTATTCCTGTGCAACATCTCTTTTCTGCCCGTATTATAGGCCTAGTATATCTAATCTGTGTCATGTAGTGTCTGTACTTGTGTCACTTGCCACATCCTTCAAGGGGGATATATGCACCTGCCCCATCTATCTATTATCTGCGAGTGCATGTATACATTTTGACCACTGGGTTTGTCGTGTGCAGGTGTGTGAAAAAGAGATGGGTACATGGTTGGTCTTTGTATTCTGAAGCATTACACTTACACTACTCACTTCAACCAGCTTTCCAATAGACTTTATCCACTTCATCGTTTACATGCCTCCTGTTCCTTCTAAATCCTCTTCTTTACTCATTACATTGTCGCCTGATTGTATTTTAGTTTTATAGCATGACTGTTATGTCTAGACAAATAAATAGGTGCGTGATTGATTGTACATGACGAGAGGGTAAGAGAGAATAAAAGTTACCCCTTTCTGTTTAAAATTGGACACAGAGAACGAAAAGTGGGCAGTTGGTGGGTGCTGCTGGTAGGGTCTCTTGTTTCTTGTTAGTACAAGGTTTTACCATCATTAGAATATTGTTTTCGTCGGTCATTAAACTCGGATTTTGTCAAAAATAGTTTTACCTAATTTTGAGTGTCAGGGGTCTGCGTGATATTGGACCTAAAAACAATGTTGTTGGCTGAGAGATGCTGGAGCTTACCTCAGGTCTCTAGAGCATCAAGTGAAATGGTGACCTTTTGTCAGCATCTGGATCGGACGCTCATCTACCGCAAATTACCTCATGTAAGCTGGCATAGGCTGAAATATTGTAAAGATTGGGGTATTTGAAAAAAATGCAAATCACAGCGGCTAGTGCCTATTATTATCGCCAACGGTCCTCATCCATTATAGACCTGCTGTTTTACTCCCTATCTGTTTAGATGTAAGAGTGAGAGAAGTTGTTCAGTGATAGGAAAGGCATGCAGCACATTCCACGGGCCAGAGTACTGTGTTGAGTAGGGTTGATATAGATATAGATGTTCCAGCACTCCCTGACACAGCAGCTGGATGTCAGTGTCGCTTCTGTTGTGCAGACTACATCTTGTCTGCACTTTAGAGACGCCAACCCACGTTGGCAGTCACTTTACAAGCTGTTTACTAGCCATGCTGTACAGCTTATGATCGAAGATCATAAGTCCTATCCTGTTGAAGTTGTTGTTGTTGGTGATTTTTTTGACTGTGTTGATGTATCTGGTGTTCGTTACAGTGTTAGTGGTCGTCCTTTGTCATGTTCCTGTCCATGTTTTTTTGTCAGACTGCTCTTCCTTGTTGTCATATGTTGTCTGTATTCTCTGACTACTCTGAGTGTATCGAGGTCAGCTTATGTGATCTTTATGCTCCGGACAACAGGTGGCTTAAGTCACATGTGGTGCAGGATATCACATATCCACAGGTTGCACCAATTTCCTTACGCTCTCTAGTAGGGCCAGAGGCATAGCATCACAGGACTGAGGCAGTTCTGACCAGGCTCTCATGTCTGTTAAAACATAGTGGTTCTGTGGAGTTTGTGGACAGAATTTCAAAAATCGAAAAGGTGGTTCAGGCATGGGAAGATGGGAGGGATTGTGTAGTGTAGGATGTGGAGGTCATAGGAGGTGATAGAGAAGGTGAGGTCAGAGAGGATGGGCCTGTGGTAGTGGTAGGTGAAGTCAGAGAGGATTGGCCTGTGGTCGGTGAGGTCAGAGAAGATGGGCCTGTGGTAGGTGAGGTCAGAGAGGATGGGCCTGTGGTCGGTGAGGTCAGAGAGGATGGGCCTGTGGTAGGTGAGGTCAGAGAGGATTGGCCTGTGGTAGGTGAGGTCAGAGAGGATGGGCCTGTTGTGGTAGGTGAGGTCAGAGAGGATGGGCCTGTGGTAGGTGAGGTCAGAGAGGATGGGCCTTTGGTAGGTGAGGTCAGAGAGGATGGGCTTCTGGTAGGTGAGGTCAGAGGTGTAGCAGCTGATTTATCATTTCATGATTTCAGAAATCTGAACGTGAAGCTGCCTATTGTTAGAAAGCGAGGAAGGCCAAAGCTGCTAAATTGAGGGGATTTGTTGTCTAGATTAGTTTACTGTATGAGCGCTATGTCTACATTGTTTTTTGTTAGCAACTCTGAGAGAGATTCACATTTTCCCATTGATATTCCTTCAAAATTCTTCGCGTTCGACGGTTGTTTACATTCTAATTTCAGCAGATGTTGTGAACTGGAACGTTTTCCTTAGGTCATCAGCAGTGCCCCATAATTTTTGGTATGACAGTTTAGAGGAGCTTTGTGGCATTCTGCTTCCAGCTTGTCAGCCTTCTCATTCCCACTTATACCACAGTGAGCTGGTATCCATTGAATGCTTTGTGGCATTCTGCTTCCAGCTTGTCAGCCTTCTCATTCCCACTTATACCACAGTGAGCTGGTATCCATTGAAGGGCTACTTTTGACCTTCAGCTCTGAAATTTGAACAGATATGGCCACTTGAAATTATACCTAATTCCGAATGTGTTGGATTCCATTTTACGGGATGTAGGGGTTCACATAATTTTAGATCTTTCAACAGGATGCCATCGTTTTCTTTCTGTAATCGTTTCAATTGATGATTCTGGTTTTGGCGTTTGAGGTTGAGTCTATTTTTTGTGAGGGCTTGGAATTTCTGGTGTAGAGGGTGGTCACCCAGTCGTTTGTGTTTTTCACCCTGAATTAGAAGTTTTTGTTGTCTCCTATTTTCTAGAGGCTGTATGTTTGTTTTCTCCATTTCCTTTACGGGGTGCTTTTCATTGCTTCTAGTATGGTTCGAAGGCCTAAGTTTTGCACTTTATCAAGTTTTGTTTTATTGGTTTTTGCTGCAGAATTCCAAGAAGATGATGCGTATTCCCTTACTGGTCTGACAGTTCCTGTATAAACTGTACTTACAATCTTTTTATTGGCCCCTCAAGTGGTTCAAGAAAGTTTTCTTATGATATCTATCCTTTTTATTGCTCTGGCTTCTGCCTGTTCGATGTGTGGTTTCCAAGTCAAGCGGGAATCTAATTTGACTCCAACTCCAAGGAATGTAGGTGTGTCTGTTTTGGGGAGAGGGTTCCCAGCAAGTTTCATTTTAATGCTTTCTTTCAATGTATTTTCATCTTTGCTCCTAAGGAGTAATCACACAAGATGGAGTCTCGCTACAACAGCCACGCGGTCCTTTTTTACTTGGGTGACGACCGAGCCAGTATAGTTTCTTTGTCCTTTCTTCTTCATGATGTGGAGGTGTTGGGTCCCGGAGAAGGAAAATCCTTGTCAGGACGCCTGGTTGGATCTCTCTTTTTTTCACTGCACGTAAACGTGGTGATCCATCGCAGTAATCAGTAGCTTATTGAATAATCACAGCTACATTACAGGGCATACCCCTATCCGCCACCTGGGGACCCGCTGGGTTGGAGTGTTTGAAATTCTTTCCAAGGACACACATAATATGCACATTTCCGCACAAAGTCGAGCTTGTGTTGATAACAATTTTAAAATGACAGAATCAGATTTCTTTTGATCTTTTGAAACGAATAATGATGTTAACAATCTTAAATTCTCCGACTCCATTTTGCAAAACGGAAGCACACAAATGCTTCGATGATATGATAATGATAGATATTATGTTATGCATTTTTCTTTTATTCATTCAAGATACCATTGACAGGGTTGATGTTACACGTTCTATCCATTTGCTATTTCACTTTGTTTGTTGCAATGTGTGTATAATAAATTTACATCATTTCCAATTTGGGAGTTATATTTTCCTTATTTCTGGCTTCACAATAAATTTTTTGGGGGGAATGAAGGTGTCCATGTCTAAAACCACATTGAACAGCTAAAAACAAGCAGCTTGCTTGGATGGGAATTTGATTGAACACGACAAAACAGTCAGCCCGCTTTGATGGGAGTTCGAAACACAATTTTAACAATACCACCAAGAAGCCCCAACTAAGCTTCCTCATGAATCTCCAGGGCAGAGCCATAAACACTGAACTGAAAGGACCAGAAAAGAACCCACGCAAATTAGTGCCCCTCCAAAAAAAGAAAGAACATGCATTGGGCTGCAGGCACTTGGTGCAAAGGGAGACCCATATATACTCTTCCTTTTTAAAATGAACAATCTTCAGTCACAAAAATATCAATGTCACACAGCACCAGTTATGCCACTGCAACGTCAATTGAAATGGTGAAACTCTCTGATACCAGTACCAGTCAGTAGCTTATACTTTCTTTCTTTCTTATCCAATTCCCTTTTACCATTACAGCGTAGAGCCAGCATTATGAGGCTGGATTTCTCTGGATCAAGACATTAAGCCAAGCAGGTGATCAACCCACAGTGAGCTTATACTTACATTAGAAAAAACAAAGACAACCAGCAGCCTACATAAGTAAAAAAAACATACTTTACAATATATAGGCTACTGGCAGCATATATAAATAATTATTTTTTTTAAACCCTCCTGTGGCAAATCTTTGAATGTAGTGTTTTTGCTTTGTTTGTTTTTATCATTTTGATTTGGATGTACTTCATTCTACTTGACAGTTTAGTGTATTCAAAGCAAGTATAATTGCCACCGAGTCGACTTAAAACAATTGTTCTTGCCAGACTCAGTGTAATGTGTAAATTCACAAGTCTAGCCTAATAATTGCAACAGTTCAGTTCTAATTCTTACTCACTCTGTGCCAATTGACGCCGTGTCAATTGCCATAGAGGTACTCTGTGCCAATTGACACGACGTCCATTGCCATCGGGTATAGCTTATACCTGTATAAACTCTCTCCCATGAATACCACCCCGGGTGTTTAAATTCGTATACCAATCAGTGGACACATTTGTAAATGTGACTGTGCAGGTTGTGTGCGCGCGCGCGTGTGTGTGAGTATGTGTGTGTGTGTGTGTGTATGTGTGTGAGTGTGGATTATGCTTTTTTGATGTAAAGCGCCTGGAGCTTGTTTCTCAACGAGATTGGGCGCTATATAAATGTCCATCATTATTATTATTATTACTGTCCAGAAGGTGATACATGGTCATTTGTCCGCGTCACGCTACCGAAAGCGGGTTTAAGTCGTCTAACAATCTCAGGACATATTTGTGGTTATAACTACAATCTCCTTGCCTAAATGTAAACGGAGTGCCTAATGTTTTCAGTACCATAATCAGGACGATGAAGCGTCAAATGATCCGCAGAAACTCATCGGTAAGGAAAGCATGAGGTCAGATAACCTTTTTTTTACTTCCAGGGAGGAAGTTGCGCACGTTAAAGAACCCTTGGCAGTTAAAAATCGATAAGAGTAGGCCGCAATGCCGCTGTCCGGGCAACATTAATCCCTATCACAAAGGTCACAGTGGGTTGATCACCTGCTTGGATTAATATCTTGATCCAGAGAAATCCAGCCTCATGATGCTGGCCCTACACTGTAATAGTAAAAGGGAATTGGATAAGAAAGAAAGGAGGAATGATCCGACAATTTGTTGTTTAGTTCGACCAAAAAATAATAGAGAGAAAATCTACTCCGTTATGTTTGTCGATGATACGGGACTGTGTGAATTGCATGAACCAATTACCCTCCTTCCCATGATTACGTCATGACATTAGAATTTCTTGGTTACTTTTATTTCCTCAAACAATGTTGTTCTTACACTACATGGTAGAAGAAGTCTTCCGGTGTCAGAGGATTCGATTAGTGTATTCATTCTCTAATTCTCTGACGGTGTATTATTGTTGTCGTTACCAGATGAGGGGGTCCCACTGGCGCAGAGGTATGGTTCTTGCCTCAGGAGCGAAAGGTACCGGGTTCGATTCCCGGCAGCGTCTGTTATTTTTCTCTGTGAAAATCGGTGAAAACCTATATGCCACTCCCCTGATCCTATTCAGGTAGGTGGGATCAAAGAACCTAGTCCTATCG
>JARBEQ010072055.1:0-24656 GCA_030265355.1 Tritonia tetraquetra | reverse complement strand
ATACTGAATATCTCCATGGACACCATCTCTTTCTAACACTAAACACCTAATATGTCATGGACACCATCTACTACTAACACTAAATACAGAATATCTCCATGGACACCATCTCCTTCTAACACTAAACACCTAATATGTCATGGACACCATCTACTACTAACACTAAATACTGAATATCTCCATGGACACCATCTCTTTCTAACACTAAACACCTAATATGTCATGGACACCATCTACTACTAATACTAAACACCCAAGCAAGAATCTTCCAGAACTAAACAAATTTAACTTTATATCGTCAATCAAATTTGAGCCTTAAGTTTAATACGAGTCTGCTTTCAATTGTTAATTTTACAGCATATCTTGTTCATCTGAATTCTATTCACGTATCTCTACTATCTACCAACATAAAGATTAAGATAGAAGTTAAAAACCGCCCATATAAGTTGTTCCCCTAAAATGAGCATGCATTTCCATTCTGTAAACATGCCAGGCCATATTTGACGGTACCGTCTAGCAAGACTATCATATTTCCAGTTGTTCGAAACTATCATGATAGCGTTACTTGAGATACACTGTCAATGAAATGGACAGAAGTACTATACATAATTAAAATGAAAAGGATGGGTTTACTGGGTAAATAAACTAATTTTCTGAAAACATCTACACATACATAAATTCCTTTAAGGGTTAATTGTGACTTGGAATAGGGAAGTTCAACTGAAGACAAAGGGTGTGTGGATGTACAACAAAATGAATTCAAAAAATTGGAATCCATTGAGGCTTTTGGTGCATCTTTTAAACACAACAGTTAGACCTTCAAAGGGCTTTGCTAAATACACTAGTCAGCTCCCCAACGATGAATTGGGATACAGCACACATGCACAACATCTCATCATACAAGATATACTGCTAGTATTTGTGTTGACAGATAAACAATAATATAAGAGCAGATAAACAATAATATAAGAGTCATCAATTTTGAAAAAAAAAAAAAAAGAAAAGAAAAATATATTTGAAAGACAATGTTACCTGCTTGTCTAATGGAGCAATCTGTCGGCACAGAGATTTAAGGAAAGACCGCAAAGACAAGGTAATTTAGAAAGAGTAATATATGTTTATCTACACATAATATATCATTGTATACAAAGTGTGGTAGGAACAAGTTCACAGACATGAAATCAGACACAATATTTTCATGAGACAACACAGGAATATCATACGAAAGCCAAGTACTTTTGTGAATATCTCATTATTTGCCTTGAAAATCCCAAAACAGAAAAAGAAGCAATAGATACATGTAGACATAAGTGGTCTATACTGCCTCTCCCATTATGTAAGGTGAAAAGATCACTGCCTGGTCTATCGCTTATATATAATGTTATATAGTTCTCCAAGGACCATCACTAATAAATAAGTGGCGCGTGTGTACACTACTAGGATAATCACCAAAGGGCGAAGGATTTACGGCTTCTACTTGTCTGTAATCAAGTACATGATGTGCAGTTCCTAGTCTGTCCAGCATTCAATATTAGGATGTTGGTTATAATGTTAATCCAATACGATAATAGGTGGGTTTTTTGTTGTTCAGAATTAGATACAGTGCTGTTCATTTTCATTATATTTTTTTTTTACTTTCATCCTTTTTCTGTAATCTATGTTGCCCGACTCAAGATTGGAGGCATGCATAGAAAACATCACATTCAGATTAAGCTCCTGAAAATTAGAGTTTCAACAAGGATTAGGCAACAACAAAAATTTTCAAACTCTTTAAAATGAAGAGCTCAACGGCGGTCTGAAACATAAGTATTATTATTTCAAGCTCGAGATAATTATATAGCAACAACTGATTGAAGCAAGTATTATTTCAAAGGCAAGTTATCATTATCAATATATTTTCTTGTGATGGAATCTTTGTCTCAACAAAGCTACAGGAAAGAGGGAAAAAAAGGCCTTTGACACGATCTTTCCATGTTGGAAAGGGAATAATAAAACTTTAAACTTTAGCACTTTTTTAATTGAAAAAAAAGAAGAAAAAAAAGGAAAACAGAGAGAAAAAAAATCAAAATGAGAGATGTGATTAATTACGGACTATACTTGTGTTGAATCATTTTGAGTTTCAATAAATCTATGTACCCCACTGGACTCTTTACTTTAAACAAATATTGAGACAGGAGAAAGGGGGGAAAAGGTAGGGATGGTAGTACAATTACATAAGACTAGGAAAACAAAAGAGGCACGACAAGACATACATCAAATATATATCATGAAAAATGTCTGCATCCATTGCATTCAGAACGTATGTTGTTGTTTTTTCTTCTTCAATACTTCAAATAATATAAATCATTCAGCATTATCACAAAATCAAGAATGTGAAAAGAATTTAATATGAAAAAGAGTGCTACCAATTCCAACATGTGATAACATTCTTTTTTTCCTGAGGTCCGCTGCCTTTAATGCATATTTAGGTTTTCTTCCATAAGAGTTTCCATGAGAGACATCATTCATTCAACTTGTTACAAAAAAATGAATGTAATAAAAATGCAAGGAAAAGTGCTACCAAATTCCAAATTGAATAAAAAATTCAAACATTATAATGCTAAAAAATGAGTAGCTTCCCATTGTGAATAGTTTATGAACGCAAACTGTAAGAAAAATTGAAAAAAACTTTCTTTTAAATATGAAGGATGGATCATACTTACAGGAACTTCTTCTCTTGATAAGAAATTGTCCTGTTGGTTGAGTAGGACTTCAGCCTGCATTGCGTCCCGAAGGAACATCTGGATAGAAGGAAAGGTTTAAATTTTAATTTTCAAGGCACAACAATATTCCACCAAGACTAAGAGACGAGAGCACTGCACAGAATGGAAATATTGAAGAAGAGGCACAATAAAAAGATGTAGAGATAACAGAGGGGTCCTAGTGGCTCAGAGGTATGGTTATGGCCTTTGAAGCTAACAGTACTGGGTTCGAATCCCAGGGGCGACAGCTGTTCTTTTTCTTCAAGAAAACTCTGTATAAACCTATTTGCCACTCCCCTGATCCTATGAAGGTAGGTGAGATCAAGTCCTATTCAGTGGTCCCGTGTGTAAGTTGAGCATGTTAAAGAACCCTTGGCAGTTGGAAATCAAGAGTAGGCCAAAAGGACGCTGTCCACAAAAAAATCTCAGTGGGCTGATATCTACTTGGCCTAATATCTTGATCCAGATAGATCAGCCTCATGGAGCGGGCCCTTCACTGTAATGCTGACATGGAGCGGGCCCTACACTGTAATGGTAACAGGGAACTGGGTAAGAAAGAAAGAAGGAGATGACAGAGTGGGGTCAGAAGGGTAAAACAAGCTTGAAGGATGCTTGACACAAATATTTCTATGACAACCGATTTCTACTATTTAGTAAAAAAGAAAAAAAAAGGCCTACCAAACTGAGACCAGGCCAAGCAAACATTACCTGTAAGTTGAGTGATTGAGACAGAAGTTGTTGTCTGTTCTCCCACATCTGCAGCAACTCATGCCATCCATCATCAAGGGCTTGCAAACGCTGGAGATGAACAACAAACATACTTTTAAAATCTATCCTATTTCTCAAAACATAACAAAACAAACAAAAACGCTTCAATTCAGCACCTATGTCAAAGGCTAACCCAGGCCTAACAACTTACATCAGTATAATAGGACATTAGTGGTGGGAAAGAAGAAAACCACCCCAAAAAAAACCAACATGAAAATTCTATAAAACTACTGAATACGGAGGAGTCCCTTAAAAAAACACTCCAGGACTTTAGCAGGTTAGCCTAGCTCCTCACACAGTCATCAAACTGAATCCTTCAAATACCCAGGGAAGTCCTTTTTGTTAAAAAACAAACAAACCAAACAAAAACACCTAGTGACACTAAAACAACAAACCTGTCTGAGGAACATGTATTGTGGATCTTCCTCTCCCTCAGTGATTTTGTCTCCAAATTCTTTAATCTTAGCGTACTCTGGCGCATAGGTGTCGATCTCGTCTCTCAGCTGCTGGTGCTGGTTCAGCAATTTCTCTGCGTCGGCCAGCGAGTTGGGCACATCTTCTGAGGCTACAGTCATCTGGGTCCTCGACAGCCAGGCCTGGAAGTGGTCTAGACTGCCCAAGAAGCGCTGCAACTCTCCGGCCTCTCCCAACTTCTCATCTCTTTCTTTCAGCTGTGGACAGGGAAAATGTATAAGGTGAAATGTTATTTAAATGAAGGAAAGCTACATAAATTCATAGGTAAAAAGATTTACTTCACCTCTGTCAGGCTTCATTGGTGAAAAAGGATATGATTGTATCAAGGTTATACCACTAAATCATGGTTATGTTTAATTTTGACTACACAATTCCTAAAATCCTGCAACTGAAAGAGAATTGATAAAGAATATTTTGGCTCTACTATAAAAACTAATGATGACATTGTGGCGGTGCAATGAAGTAGTAGCAGTGGTGGTGGAGGTGATGGCAGCAGCACTAGAGTAATAGTAGAGGTGGTGTTGGTAATACACAGTATAGTAATAGTAGAGGTGGTGTTGGTAACATTTAAAGGATTTGACAACAAAATGCGACAAGTAATTATTATGTTCTGCTGTCAAACCCATCGTTTGGGAGTGGTACTTATGTATTTTGAAGTCAATGAAGGGTTCTAACGCAAATAAGGGATTCATATTTTGCCGTCAAACCCTTTATTTGACTCTGATCCAATAGCCTTTAAGATTTTAGTCTTTGGCTGAATATCATACAAGGAGTATGTGTAAGATTGTTTTGTTCTGTTGCATTATTCACTTACACTAGTAGCAGGGGTATTAGTTGTGATTAAAATGATGGTAGTAGTAACAGTTATAATCTTATCACAGAGTCAGAGAGGTAACAGTGATGGCGGTGGGTAAATAAATATCTTACCATTTCCTTCAGATCTGTCCATACATTGTTAATTTCAGCAATCTTCTCCCTGATAGCCTGGGCCTCTTCTGGTTTCTGTTCTTCAAGGTGCTCAGCCTCACTCTGCAAGGACTCCAGCTGAAATGGGAAAGTTATGTGATAAAATATTCATTAAAAAAAGCTATTGGATATATTAGAAAGTCTAATTAATCAAAAGAAATCATTTCCATAAGCAAAACATAGAAATTTTGAAAATCAGGAAAACCATGATTTCTATTGTAAAAGTCATCTAAATAATGACAATCTTAAAAAATGAACAATCTTTTTAATTGAATCTTTGCCAAGCAATGCCAATCAAATGATACAATTCCACTATTCCTCCCTTGGAAACAAATGTGAAGAAGAAAAAAGCTATGTACCTTAGCTTGGATGGCAGCTAGATCTCTTTCCATAGTGCTGAGTCTACGTTGTAATGTCATGACTCCAGTCAAATCATTGCCAAGCTCATCTGTTGATTCTATCAACTTGGCCTTCTCATGAATCCAGCCCTATAAAACACAGACATAACATGGACATATCTTGTCATTCACCCCGATCATGAAAAAAAAAGAAAAGAAACTAGCGAAACAATTCCAACTGCTTTTCAGATTGAATTTAAAAATTTTCAAATTCTGACCATATGGAGATTTTAAAAAAAATTAAATTAAATATGACTCAATGTCCGTGAATGGTTTGTATAGGTTTTATGCAATATTTATCCACCATCTGCGATTTAGTTAGGTCTATGCAATCATCTCTCTTTAGATTTGGCTTTTCCAGATTTCATACATGATAATTTCAAAGTTTGAATGACATCACATAAAACATTTTTAATGATTTGCAATTTTTGACAAGAGTGTAGAAAAATGAATGAATTTTTATGGAGAGCAAGAAAGTCAAAAGTCATAAAAATGACCCTGTAATGGTTTTTCATCGCTATCTTGAAAGCAAATATGCGACTTATATGTTGGTTTATTAGAAGGGGTCACAAATAGATTCCAAATGTCATAAATAACTTACAATGGTTTCATTGCATTCAATGTTGAAGTTCTGGAATCCATGAGCAATGTTGATGTCATCACGTTTGTGGTCCACCATTTCACGGAGATTGTTCCATCTAAAATATACAATATGTAAATATCTTAAATAACAGGAACCAAAAAAAGGGCAGCTTCAAACAATAAATAAATGTCACAGTAGAAACAGTGGACACAGAAAATGTGAAAAAATGATCAACTCAAAGCAAACAAAGACAAAAGAGATGAACATAAACAAACAACATAAACTCATCAAGTCATGCTTCAGTTCGCTTGTAAACCATTCCGAAATAGGATTAGCTAGAACAATAACAATTTTGTCTCTTTGGGAGGAGCACCGTAGTTCAAATTTTTAAATATAAATGTTTTTAGTGAATTAAAAAATCACTGGATGAAATATCTTATACAAACATTAAATTAAGAAAAAACCTTCTCTGCTGAAAGGAAATTTGAGGGGCAAGTTGACAAGACAGAATATGGAAAACAGATAAATTCTTTTTTTATAACCCCCCTGCCCACTCACGTTGCATTAAGTTGGTTCTGTTTGTCAACCACCTCCTGGGCATTGGGGTGCTCTGCCTGCATGAGTTGTCTGGCCAGTTGGTTTACCACAGCCACCTTGGAAGCTGTTGCATTCATCTCGTGTTCGAAACTGTCGAAACGGTGCTTCATGATAGCCAATTCCTCGACGTCGTCGGTGACAGTGATGGTGGTTAAGAATTTTTCCTTTTAAGAGCAATGTAAAAATAATGAATTACATGAAAGTACATTTATAATTGGAGATGGCTAAAATAACCTAATTCAAGACACATCATGAACATAATTTTCATGCTCATTCTAATAATTATTTCAGTCCATTTCAGTGATAAGATGTAAAGGGTGTTATTTCTGCACCCTTTTTAACGTGCCATTACAGATAACACAAACAAACCATTGTAAAACATATTCATATGAAAACAAATGAGAAATTGGTTACCACTGGAAAAGGCCATCTACAATTACTTACCTTCTCGTCGATCCAAGTTTCCACACCATCAGACTCATTGAAAAGTTTGTATAGCGAAAGGGCATCAATGAGTCTCTGTTTGCGCAGCTTGGAGAACTCCAACAGCTCTTGGTACCGGTTGTCAATGTTACTCAGGCGGTTTTGCACATCAGGTGATTGGCGGTCCTAGGAAAAACATTGAATTAAATAAAGTAATAAATGACAATATCAAGGTACATAAGTATGAAAAAGAAAGGGAAAACAATGTACAAAAAAAGTAAAAGAATCTTCCAGAAAAAAATAATTTTAAGACTATCTTAAAACATATTAGATTAGCAGATCGACCAATAAATCAATTCTATAAAAATAATACATAAATATATCTAAGAGGTATAAAATGTTTTGGCCCAAAAAAAAAGAACGAGAAAAAAAAAATATTTTAGATTTTAGATCTTACCTGTTCTCCAAGATTAGCAGCTTGTTCATGGAGAGTTTCAATGACTTCTTGGTAACTCTTCAGCTCTTCTGTGACTTCCTGAAATTGTTTTAAGATTCAAACAAAACACATTTAGAAAATCCATTCTATTTTCAAATCAAGGAAAAGATAACAAATTACCCCTTCTTAATCATTTTCGACTTTTTATTTTCATTTTCCAAAGCATTGTAATTATCTAACTCTATGAAGAGTAACTCAGATCAACTCCTGAAAATGGTACAAATGACCGTAATCTCAGTGAGAAATGACATTCAAACTGAGAGAAAATAATTTAATGAAAACTAATAAATTTAGGGCAGCAACCCTAAACACCACTGGGTGTAATGGGATTAAGTAAGTAAGTAAGTAATAAATTTAATTTCCTGTGAAATAATGAATAACAATAAAAACGAACATACCTTGTGTTTCTTCAACAAAGTCTGCACACTTGCTTCATCTTTGCCGACATCTTCACTGGACACGATACGCCATGTGTCCACCAGCCAAACATCCACATCATCAGCATCGGCAAAGAACTGTGGGAACAAGATAAATGTTTTAATGTACACCACACAACTATTTCATATCAAATGTTATCAATCCCTTTTTCTCACTCCATCAGCATATGTAGGGATGGAACACAAATCCTGAAATACTTTGGACCAAGATTCCAGGACAACCAGGTGATCAGTCCACAATATATACATACATTGTACAAAATGTATCTACCTGTTCTGTCTTCACTTTTACAGTTTCGAAAAAAATGCTAGTTTTGTCAAAAAACAAACTTGTACATCATTTTCCTCACCTAAATCAGAGCTCAAAATATATCTTATTTGCCCCAGGCCTGACAAAACATCTTGGGACAATAAAAGTTCAAATCATGTCTGTTCTCTATGAAGCCATGATGGATTTGCTTGCACAGCCCTGTTGTATATTAACAAAGAGAAAATGCTAAAGATAAATCACCTGGTAGAAATCAACAGCTTCATTGAGCCTCTTCTTCCTGTATCCAGCCAAATCAATAAGACTCTCCCATTGAGCAGAGATTTCATTGTTCCTCTCACCAATCTGGTCAGCCCCAAAGTTACCAGCCTCTATCAGTTCATTGCTGGCAGCCTGGACCTCTGTCAAATGGGAATGGCGAGCTGTCATCTCATCTTCCATGCCCTGTAGATGATAGTAATAAAACATGTCTGGGATGCTTCTTCAACATTGATTGAAAATATAGAATCACCATTTTTTCCAAAATATTTTCTTACATCAGGTATTTACGAGTTTAAATCATTACCTGCATTTTGTACAACTCAACAAAAATTAGATTGCAAACTTCAAGAGACAATTTATTAAAGGCCCGAAGACCCTCCTGAAATGGCCAATTTGAACACAGTAATAATACCGCTGGTCAGGTTTCACCGCCGTATATCATGTTTATCTATATAGCTGGGTAGTTTTAGCTGCCATATTCGAGTGAAAGCAGTAAAAAAAATTATTAAAAAGTTGATCATCCGTTGTCATGGAAATGGCACCATCTTGGATTTATTACACAGTAGTCACTAGGGGATCAAGATGTCTACGTAGTTACGAGACTAAGGGGACATCCAAAACAAATTACACCACCACTTCCTCATTATCACTTGAATGAGAAAGAGAGAAAAAATCCACCCCAAACTACAATATTTCTTATATTTTATCTTCAGTATCATTTTGATGAAAATAAACACAAGTCAGTGTTTTTACACAGAGTGGCACTAAATTTCAGACTCAACCATGTTAAATTTGATACCAGCTTTTCACAAATACCTTGTGTTTGTGGAGAAGAAGGTTAACACTAGTAAGGTCATGACCCAGATCGGGAGAGGACATGAGTTGTTCCTTCTCTCTGATCCAGCCTTCCTCATCAGCCATGTCCCAGTAGAACTGCCACAGTTTGCGTGACTCTTCCAGTTTCTGGCGTCTGTCAGCGGCCAGCTGACGAAGTTCTTCGTATGCGCTATCAAGCATGGTCATGCGCTCCTGGATCATTTCACAACTGCAAGGTCTGTATCCTGTAACATTTTCAAGCAGAATTTGTAAACTGTGTTTTCTCGTCTTTTAAAATTTTATTTACAGGTTAAAATTCACATTGATGTAATATCAATTCAAAAACATTAGAATTTCTTTCTGTTTCTTGATTGTTTACCTTGCAGATTTTGATTACATTTCCTGAACAGACCCGAACTCTCCTGACAAACAAAATATCTTGCACTCTAAATCATAAACTTGATTTTCATATAACATACATACCTCCTATTTCTGAGAAGTCGTCATCAATAAATCTCTGTGACTGGGAGTTAACGTTATTCACACTTTCCCCAACCACATTAATGTCACCCTCCAGAAGGTTGTGTTTCTGCAGCAGATCTTCCACTCCCATCAAATGCTTGCCATAGTCTTCGGACATCAATCGAGCCTAATCACAGGAAATGATAAAATACATCAAATCAATCTCTTATTAGACATTCCATTCATAGTACTAATAGTACTAATAACTCATTTTAACAATTCATCTGAGGCATCCTTTCCCTTTTGTGATGCACAATTATAAGGTTAATTTCTTATCACTATTACTCGTATTATACACCTGTCCAGTTATATCATAACCTTAATGAGACAGCTTCAATAATGACTCACAGATAATAGACTGGCCACAAAACAATGAGATGTCATTAATCAAATATCATGATAGATATATTGCATATGATAACCGTCCCATTTTATATATATATATATATATCGATTCTATCTCAAAGGAACATTACCTTGATCTCTTCCATCCAATCCAAGATGTAAAGCATTTCCTTGAACACCTTGTACAAGCTGAGAGTCAGTTCAAGGCGCATGCGTCGAGCTTGAAGTAACTCCAGCAAATAGTTCCACAAACGTAGGACATTGTCTTTTCTGAAGTGTAGAGAAGAAAATAAAATTGTATCCATGACTAAATAAAGGCAATACAATAAACACAGATCAGATTTCCTATAAGAACCTTTTCTTATTGTTTAGAACAATAAACAATAAAAAATATTATTGTTACTTCATTCAACGGAAAGACAATGATGTATGATAGACATAACGTATTTAAAAAATAATTTAGAGCATTTGTTATCTATATAACAGAACAGTAAGAGCTCTCCTGTGTTAACCTTCATGTAACATATCTTTTAAAAAGCTTTCAATCTTAAGAGGCAAGAAAAGCTTTTTAATAAATAAAATTACCAAGATCAAATAAAAAATACTTATAAATTCTAAACAATAACTAAACACACCAAAATAATAAAAAAATAAAACACTCAGACAAAACCCAACCCACATACCTTGCATTGATACGATCGATGTCGTGGTAGTTCTCTTGTTCCAATTCAGTAGCCACTGCCACCACGGCGGACACACGCTCTTCGTAAGCATTGATGTCCGTCTCGATGGCTTCGTGCTTCTTTGTGGCTGCTTCTACTGCAGCAAGGTCGGTTCCGAAATTGTCTTGGGCCACAAGACGTTGGTTCTCACTTAGCCATTCCTCCCTCATTCCAGCTTTGCGTCCGAAACGTGCAGCCAACTGTTCCAGTTTCTCTTGTCTGAAATTTATTTTCAAATTCAATTATTAAGATATTAAAAAGTGACCTCATAAAGAATAGAAAAAAAACCTTTTACCCCTGCAATAAAATAGATACCAGTAAATTCCTTTTTGCAACTTTTAAATCAATTTTTAACCTGATCATTTTTCATGATCATAGCTTCTCGGTTGTGATGTAATCCTAATTTTGTTAATATGTAAGGACTTCATTACCTGATCAACTCTTCTCGTAGAGAGAGTTCCCTTTCGTGTTCAGCCTTGTCCAATCTCTCCCACGCCTTGTTGATGTCTGACAACAACTTGCCTTCTTTGGGAAGGTAGGGCCTCTGATTGTTGGCCCTCATCTTGCTCTGGATGGTGAACAATAGGATTTCCAGGTTGCCTTTCTCATCAAATCTGGTTGAAACAACATTTTCATTTGTTAATTTCAAAATTCAGCACTATAAAACCTATTATACAATAATTAAACATTTCAATCTATTCATCAAATTAAGATTATCTGATTACAATGACATATAGTAGCATAAAATAGCCATAGAAACAGGAGAGTTGTGAATAATGAATTTGGTTACAGAATTAACTTTCTCATAAGTGTTTCAATCAATGATCCTATGACAATAACTGAGCGACTAAATGTTAAAAGTTGTTAGCTTTACGCCCTATCAAAGGAAGGACTAATTTAATGTCCGTTTCCGATAGGACTTGGTTTCCCATGGAATCCACAGGGTCAGAGCCATGAAAACTCAAGAAAGTTTAAAGGAAAAAATCCCCATGTCGCCGCCAGTACCTGCTGCAAGGGTGATTACGACGATGTAAATATCCGCAGAGGGTTTATGAGCTATAAAAATGAGCGATGGAAGAATTAATTTGCATTGTGCATTATGTTTTTATGCACTTCACCAGTATTAGTATCATACTATGTATGCACTGCTGTGTACAGTTCTGAGACTCAGTTTTAATTTTGTCCAGACCAGACCAGAGGCGAATTCACTTATTTTAACGGCAGCGGACAGTGTCGGTAACTGGCAGTACATTGTAATTGAGTAAAAGTTTCCAAAACATTTTTGGACATACTTGGGTGGTTTCTCCACAATGCGGTAAGTGCTAAAAGCTGCAAGTTGTTGCTGTACGCCAGTGAGAGAGTTGGCAAATTGACGATCATTCAGAATGACAATGGTCTGCTCGATCCACTCCAAGAGGTCCGAGGTCATGTTCTCATACTGCTCAATCATGCTCTCTGTGTTGATGGCATTGTCAATAACCTGAAGGAAAAAAATGAATTTTTGGGGGTCAAATGTGAGCATAGCTTTCAGTATAAAGAATAACAAATTAGGATCTTGAAATCATATTTTCAACTTTAAATATATCCCCTTGGTGGCAAATAGCTGAAAGTTTTTACAATTTCTGTTGCCCATTTTGTAGGGAAAAATTGTTCTTAGAATCATAATGTTAAATGAAAACTAGGAAAGCTGCAATCCAGTAGTACGATTGATTATACTTCCTTTCTTATCCAATTTCCTTTTATCATTAGTGTAGGGCCAGCACTAGGAGGCCTACTCTTATCGATTTTCAACTGCCAAGGGTTCTTTAACGTGCCTAATGTGCACACAGGATCTCAAGATCATCGTCCGTCTCCGATAGGACTAGGTTCTTTGATCCCACCTACCTGAATAGGACCAGGGGAGTGGCATATAGGTTTTCACCAATTTTCAAGGAGAAAAATACCTATCTCTGCCGGGAATCGAACCCGGTACCTTTCGCTTCTGAGGCGAGAACCGTACCTCTGCGCTCTGTGGGACCCCATGATTCACTATACAATAATAAGATATACCACATTCTTTCTCCCAACGTTTTTTGTTTTTTGTTTGGTTTTTTTCACAACAGGTACTGATTTTGGCCTTGCCATCCACGGTTTATAAAAGTAGGATTAAAATGGATCATTCCATTTCTTTTAATGTATACTTCGTTCCTTATGATTTATCTTACCTTGCCAATACGTTTTCCTTGGACAGAGTCAGCTTTCATTTTCGAGAAGTAATGATAGTAGGTGACCACATATGTGATGATGGATTTCTCATCTGGAAACTCAACATTGACATCTGGAAAAAAACGATTTTTTTTCATTGCCTTGGATTAAAGATAATTCAACTTCAAACATACAACAACAAAACACATAATGCTAATTTTGGTTTTCCAACATCAAAGCCATGAAAACTGTGAAACAGCCAGAGAAAAAAAAATTCTGCACAGGTGGGATTTGAACTCCAGACCTTTGCATCCAGAGGTGAGTGACTTAATCACTATACTACAGATCATTATTCACCCCCCACCACCCCTTTAGACAGAGATGCTGTAAACAACTAATGGCAGAGAATTGTGGAGACACATGATCACCAACTCTCTGCAGCAAGACACCAGATGACAATGATGAAGTGGTGCATTAGTAACGAATGCTATCAATGTGATTACCAATAAAATGCTTAAATTCTGTGAATTTCATACAAATACTTAGCTACATAAAAAGTCTGAAGCATTTATTTCAATAAATAGCTCCATTACAATAATTCTATAAGAAGAGAGTTTACCTTCAGCATCAAGCAGACTGGTCAAGCCAAGTTTGTCCTCAGCAACATTGAAAGCATTGTTCAAGTTGTGCATGGCATTGGATTTCGTGAGCTTTTCATACTGAATAACATCAGGTCTGGGTTTTAAAAAAGAACAACAAAAAATATTTTTCCATCTGGTCACACAAAACAAAAAACCCACAATAATATTTGAAAAGAATGACTATATCCTCACTTCTCCCTCCAGCATCTGCAATTAGATTTGTAAATAATTGTCACATACAATTTTCCGATATTCCCAATATCAAGTCGTCACATTCTTCATAAGTAAATATTTCAAAAATCTGTTCACTTTGTTTTCTCATTGATCAGCCTATGACAAAACATGCCAGCTTTCACAAAAGGTTCTCTGAAAATTTGAAACTGAGCCAACATTGTGCCAAGACATAATATCAGAGTCCCCCTTCACGGTATCTTGACTCAACTGTCAGCTCATATGCTTGTAAGTCGGATCATTTTTTTAAAACGTAAATAAAAAAAACCCCTTTAAATTTTGGTGGATATAATTCCACTGACAAGATGTTGTTTATTTCTATCAGGTTTTGTTCCTAAAATGGTTGCTGATTTGCTTGTTACAAGGAAAGAAAAGCATATGTTTATAGTCACGTATTTCCTTTCTTATCTTTACTTGTTTTAACTTTTGGCATTAGGTTACTTAGTTGTCAGAGAATAACAGGGCACGATGTCAAGTTCACACATGACAAATAGAAAGGGACCCTACAACAAGCAATTTCTGACAATTTGAGATATTGTTTTCTACAACCATGATAATATATTATATGAATCTAAGACACAGGAAATAGTAAGAAGGCAAGTTGAGTCAAAAAGTATGTGAGACAGGAGGTTACCAAAAGCTTACTGAAATCACCTGTGCCTGCTTACATTTCGAGTGGATTGTTTTACGATCTTTATGAAACAGTGAGATTATACCAAAGATGGAAATTCTTATTCAATGATTTGAATATTCCAATAAAAATTTTTACAAAGACCAAAGAAGATTTTTTTTTAAGAAAAAGGAAAATCCTCTTTCATTAGGCTTTTCATTCTGATGCAGTGCATAAGTATCACTCTACTACCAAAGCCGAAGGGTCTTTACAATGTAAGTTACTGCAACAATGTCTTGTACAGGGACATGATAAAACTTTAGATTGAATCAGAGGCTGAGTGGTCTAGACAGCCGACTTCCATGGCGAGGGTCGTGGGTTCGAGTCTGGCTTTAGGAACTTTGTTTTTACATTGGGCAAGAAACTTTACTCATTGTTCTCACTCAACCCAGGTGTAGAAATGGGTAGCAATTCTCAAATGAGATTTGGGATAGTATTCTGTGATAGACCAGCATTCTATCCAGAAAGTGACAAATTGTCACTTGTCTGCTTCACGCTACTGAAACTGGGTTAAGCTCTGGCTCTATAAAGGCTCTTAACGACATTTTTATAGATTGAATCAGCTTTCTCCATGCTATGCATGGCCATTAAGAACATAGTAAATACTACAAGTTGGGTGTTCATAAACAAACATTAATAGCTATTTTGTCATGTTTATAACAGCCACTATAAATGCTGGATGAGCTCAGTGAATAGTATAATGTGAATATCAGATTAGATAACTTGCAAAACATTTAATCAAATTCCTGTTTGGGTGATACCACAACCCACAGAGAAAGAGTTAGAAGAATGGAACATTGGAGACCCTACCAGAAGTACCCTCATGACAAAATATGGAAAGAAGACATGAAGATAACAATTGGTTATTTCTAAATGTTTTATGAGACATCACAAACACACACGACCCACATAAAAAAACCCCCCAAAAAAGGAGAGAGAAAAACAGACAAGCCAGACAAGCCATCCTCCAGTTCTTGTCCCATGGCATCCCCCTATTACCACAAATAAATACACTACATCTTGGACACCAGCCAAACAATACAGGCTGAATGCTATCAAGTGATAGAGGAAGGGGGCATCATTCTGTCTGACCCATGGGAGAGAAAGAGAGGAAAGGGAAAAAAGGGTGGGAGGAAGCAATGTGACTGTGTTACATAAGAAGGGCTTATAAGAGCATCTAAAATGTATTTTGATTCAACTCACAGCATTACTGAAATATTGTACTAATCATTTTTATCAGATAAATTCTATTAACCTAACAAACAAAACGCAAATCTCAATCAAAGCTTCTTTTCATTGTTTGTCCATTTGGCCACAATGTTATGGTTTAGGTGTGCTTTTCTCCCCACTACGCTATAGTAGTACATATAAATAAACTTTACTAATCAGATTGAATTACTATGTTCTTTGGAAGCATGTCAATATTAGGAAATAAATTAAATTGTCAGAAAAACTAAGTAAGAAGTTGAAATAGAGTTGTTCAGGGATGAACATGTTGTTCTATACTAATCCGACCAAAACTCAAGACTAAAACATGTACCATTAATCTTGTTCTGTCTATCCACTTAAAAACCAACCCCCAACTTATCACTGCTTTAGAAATCTACCTGATCCAGAGTTTGTCCAGCACTGTATTCAGCACCACTCCTTGGGTGTGTTATATATGCAGTATGGAGGTAACAAAAACTAATGGATCAATGTGAAACTAACAATCTTCCAAAAAATAGATAGTGTTTATATTTCAGACTGTTCTCAGGATATAATATGCAAATCTATTACTACAAAAATAATAAGTGAGTAATACTTTTGAGCTGTACAATGATTAAATTATGATGTTTTGTTTCCATCACTTGTGTCTTTCTGTCATCCCCCAATTCCAACAACACCACAAGAATGAAAACCCCAAGGAAATTGTTGGAATATGGAATAAGCACATCGCATTTGGAATACAGCCAGCGTTGGGCGGAGAGGCTGACTTGGGAAATAGAAGAGGATTGATAGCAGCAATATCAGGAGAGCTGACATCACTCACATAATTATGATGTAAAGGAAACAGGGATAGAATTATATAAGCAACCGCAGCAAAAAAAAATTGTGTGAATGAAAACAAGAAATCCTATACATATTTTAAAAAATATATTTAAAAATCCTTGACCCATTTCTGCCCTTGAACTAATCACATCATTTAAATGGTAACCCCTTTAAGGGGTCAATTCTCTTCTTTATCCAGGGACCATTGCCTATTTGACTATTTTTCTTCTTCTACAGGTCTACCCATACAATTGTGTGGGGTCGCCGGTACGTGCTCCTGTTCTCCATTCTCTTCTATTCTCAGCCATTGTCTCCTCTAATCCTACTGTCTTCATGTATGCAATCCTGTAGCATTCTTCTTGGTCTACCCTTCTTCCTAGTTCCATTGCCTATTTTTGTCAAACAAACTTATCAGAAAATTGATTGCAGCATTCATTCATTTTCAACCCTGTTGTGCACTCAACATCAATTGGCCAATAGAAGAGACAGGTTAATACTTATTATTACTGGATATAAGTCAGTCCAGATAGATTCTTCTTTACACCACAACCTTCATATCTTATACTGATCTCATAGATTGTCAATTCTCTATTGTGTTGAACCACTTAAAGGTTTTGCAGTTGACACAATTGACAACAATTCTCACACTATTTCCCATGAAACAGAGTAGACATATTTTGTTGTTGTTGCAAACTTTTCACTAATTCTGAGATGAGTACATACCTGTGCTTGTGAATGAGGGCGTTGAAGGCGAGACCATCCCGCCAGCTGGTGGTAAAGTTGCGAACGTTCACGTTGGGGTATCCCGCAGTCTTCATCTGACACCACAGGAGTAGGGCGTCCTTGGCAGACTTGGTTTCATTGTTGTCTACTTCTTCAATAGTAATATCTTGAATCTAAAAGATAACAGGTTCAATTTGCTTAGAAATACTCCTTACATTTTTATTTTTTTTAAAGGATAACAAAGAAGGAAAGTGTACATAACAAATATCAAATGGGTCTTTCCCCCCAGAACTATCAAACATCTTAACTTATCCAATCCAAGAAGAGAAAAAACTCATCCTGACTAAAAACTTTGCCTTAAATGTTTTTCTATGACTAAACTTTCTCATGAAACGCCTTCTTTCGACTACTAGCAGCTAGCTCTCTTTAACATTTCAAGCAGTTAACTTACAACACATTGATAGCCTAGTGGAACAATATGAAAAACCTTTGCACTATTCTTTAAGGATTTTCAGGGTCTTGTATCATATTGTCAATGTTTACAAATCATCACCCATTTAAGAATAATCAATTTACAAAAAAACAAACAACAATCCCCCCAAAAACAAAAACAACACATCACAAATTTAAATATACAACTGTGTCAAAAGCATAGAATAAACAAGTGGAGCAGAGCCAGGTTCTGACCTGGAATCTAAGAATGATGGTCCAGATGAGACCCAGGGTCAGTCTAGAACTTCCGTCCACAATGTCATGGGCTCCCATGTTTTCCAGATGCACTCTCTGCTCATGGAGGAAGGTAAGGGCCTTGTCTACATTCTCCAAACAATGGATTCTCATTTTTCCTTTGGTGGGTCTGGGCTGATGACAAAAAAAAGAAAAAGAAAATGCATACACGTTCATCGGTTATACAAGTTAGTGTAAAAAAAGTTGGTTTTACACCCCCTTATATTATAGGTTTTATCAAAGGCGGGACCTCCAATCTATAGTCATCTCCAATAGGACTTGATTCCACAAGTAACTCGAGACGGTTCAAAGAAAAAATCCCAACGTCTCTGCCGGGATTTGAACCTAGTACTTCTGCTCACGAAGAGAAAGCTTCACCACTAATCCACAAGGCCCCAGATGCAAGGAAGAGGAGAGGAAAAAACCTTAATCATGCAAAGAGGAGGAATAATGATGTGAAAACATGACTCTACAGCAGCGGCTCAGAAGAGATAACATTATCATAGCCAACCATAAAATCCACAACATGTGCATGCACACACACAAAATCCCAGCCAAACAATAACAACAATATATCTATCCTATTCAGTGTCATAATAATATGATACGTGTGGGAATGTTTAAGATGCCAGGTTTGAGTTTTAAAAACAACAAAACAAAACTATTTATATATATTATTCACTATTTTGTCACATGATACTTCTGGGAACTTGTAAGATTGATGCCAGATCTGAATAAATAAACAAGAAACAAACAGAAGAAGCCACCAGAGTGCTCCTCACCCCGACCACCCACATAAAAGTTCTAAAGTTTGAAGTTTGCCCTTTTTAACACATAAAGGTCATATCAAAGGCAGTTCAACAGAACTTGAGAAGATTCCACATGAATCTCCAGGGCAGAGCCATGAAAACTCTGAAAAGTCCAGAGAAAAAATTCTGCACCAGGCGGGACTTGAACCCCTGTCCGCCGCATCCAAAGTCTAGTGGCTTGACCTCTGAGCTAGGGACGCCCCCCACCACCCACATAGAAGGACCAAGAAACTCAACCAAATCAACATTTAACTCTCTTCAAACCTATGAGATCATCTGTGGCCTAGTGTTAGTGCACTTGCCCACGGATCCAAAGGTCTGCGGTTTGAATCCCGGTCAGGACAAACAGAAAAAGTTTATTCAAATTTGTTTTTCTATCTTATGTAGCAAAACTACTCAGTTTTCTTATAGCTGAGGGGTTTGCCACCAAGGCAACATCAAATATTGTTATGGTCAAAACTTGGGCAACACCTAAAAATGTGACACTCATTGTGCCATTCAATATATGGGGTAGTGGGCTGATCACCTGCTTGCCTTATCTACCTGATCCAGAATTTTTCCAGATCTGTATTCAGCAGTGCTAGACTTGGATCTGGCTACAACACCTTGGGGATATAATGTGGTTTGGATAACAACAAAAAAACCCCCCAAAAAACCCACTATCAGTTACAGCAAATATAAGATAAAATCACTATTTCCAATATCTTTCTTATCCAATTCCCTTTTACCATAACAGTGTAGGGCCAGCACTATGAGGCTGGATTTCTCTGGATCAAGATATTAAGCCAAGCAGGTGATCAGCCCACTGTGATATTTCCAATATAATAAAGAAAATTACATACCAATCTTTCCCCAGAGAGTACCTCCAGGAGCTTCATCAGCATCTTTCCATCTCGAAGATCCACATACAAATCCTGGATCTTGTGGTTGACACGGATCAGATGAGAGTTGACCCATTTCTGAAAGGTTTTCTTTTGTACGAGTTCACGCTCATCTTGAACAAGAAAACACAAAAAAGGTTAGTAAACGCATAGGAGATGTCCCATAATTTGCACACACACACACACGCACGCACATACACGCACGCACGCACACACGCACACACACACACACACACACACAAAAGAATAGCCCACAGTGGAACATTCTCCCAATTTTTACTATGGCTGAGTAGAATGTTTACTATGGCTGAGTAGGTGACCACAAGGGCAACAGTAATTTTGTTTATTAGCCATATTTCATGATTACTTCTGTTCAGTGCATTATTGCACATGGTGCCAGTAAAGGATGATCATGGATAAAAAACAACCGGCGCTACCGAGAATCGAACTATGTACCGTTCGCTTCAAAAGCAAGAACCATACCTCTGCGCCACTGGGACCCCCCTAAGGACTGATCACCTGCTTGTCTGAAATCCTTGGACCCATAGCTTTTCCAGCTTTTGCCACATTCACATGTGTCGGTATGCACCATTTGTGGCAAAACAGGGAGCTGGCCCCAACACTGACTTGCAGAATTAATGGGACTTGATCAAAAACAAACCTTTTCGTTTGTTTGATGGAACCCCATTAATACCTCAGAGCAGTGTTGGGGCCAGCCCGATGTTCAGCCATGAAAGACACACAAGATACCGGCCATAAATGCAGGCAGCCAGACTACCAAACACGACTTAACACCGAGCCGTAAATATGGATCACAGAATTTTAAAACAAGCAGGTGATCACCCCACAGTGTAAAACAAAATAGAAAAACAACAAAAACGAGAACAACAACAATAATAATAATAATAATAATAATAATAATAATAATAATAATAATAATAAAAGCAATAAGGGCTTTAGAAACATATATTGTATTAAGTTAACGAACACAAACATAAACCATTCAAACATTATTAACCCAACAGATCCATCCAGACAAGCGTGCGCGCGCGCACACACACACAAGCACAAACACACACACACCAGATGTTTTTTTTTTCCTTTTACAAAGTGAAGTTACTTCTGTCCTGTCCCGGTCAATTTAAACAAAATAAACACTAGAATTTGTTTTAATGGTAAAATAAACAAGTCAGGCAACCCAATTAGCATATTATGCATGACTAATCAGTTCAATATATGCTAATATCATTGCATTAAAATCAAACAGGCCCTGATTAAAACGTGTGTTTGCGTGACCTTGCGAGTTACGCAACTCTTTGCAGTCTGGTCTATCCTGTTCTAATCGAAACTGCAAAAATGCACCTCAGACCTCCGAGCGTACGTGGGATGGAGCGGAACGGGACTGACACCGTCTCATGTCAATGAACTCCTCGTACATATACGGAGCTAACAAGAAATGAATATAGCCAAGCGCTTTCCCCCCGGGGAACGGAGAAGAGGAGGACAATCACTGGAGCGGAGAATATATTACCTACACACCCACCCACACACAAACACACTTCATTGCAGATATAATCATTTATTTCTCTCCCCGTAGCGTAATAAACTGTTCACTAAATAAACCGCCCCCTCCCCCTCCCCCCTTCTTTTCAATTTCAGAGAGTTTGTTACTGTACCGGCAACATCCGCTAGGCCGGGGCTGAACGCAAATGGACAGCCCGGCTTATCCCTTCAATGACCACCAAGGCAAGAGTGTGACAGGACAACTACAGCTGGTCGGTTTTTATCCCTTCAATGACCACGATTACGAGAGGTGAACGGGAATGTGACCAGACGCCGGCCGGCCGATGAGAGAGAGAGAGAGAGAGAGAGAGAGAGAGAGAGAGAGAGAGAGAGAGAGAGAGAGAGAGAGAGAGAGAGAGAGTGAGAGAGAGAGAGAGAGAGAGAGAGAAAGAGAGAGAGAGAGAGAGAGAGAGAGAGAGAGAGAGAGAGAGAGATTGCCGGCGGGAAGAGAGGGGGTGGACGGACGGAATGCGCTGACCGATGGATGTTTTCTCTCACCACCGCCATTACTACGGCCAACGACGGCGGTGTCAACAGGTGAATGGTAGAAACAATCGACAGGTTACCTGTACGGTGGTCTTTCCCATGACACAGGTGCACAGTAACGCATAGTATAGCACGTCGTGGCCGACACAGAGTTGTACAACCCTTGTCACCGACGTTTGAAAAAAGTCTGTCAAGGCCTTGCGGTCACAGGCAGCTTTCTGTAGTCGCCGTGGATAACAACTTACTTAAAACGTTCCAGTTCGGACGCCAAGCAATCTTAGAGACAAGGAGTCCGCCTCTAGATGCAGAGGTCCAGGGTTTGAATCCTACTCGGGATTTATCTTCCCTATTCTCTATTTCACTTTGGGAGAAGGGAGACAATCGGAATGAATTAAGATTGAGAAGCACGAGGCCCTACCAGAAGCATCTACCAACCGCCAAGAGGTAAAATACCTAACAATGGCTCAGCACGTACTCGAATCAAAGCACGATCCTTTCAGGGATTATGGCCGTCGGCAAGGCCCGGGATATTAGCCTGTCCAGATTACCAAAGCGCTATAACAGACTAAAGACGACACTTGTGTCACCGCATGTTGACACGGCAAATGCATTACACCTCACAGGGATAGGATGCGGCAATCGGATAACAGTCTTACATAAAAACGACGAAAGAAAGAAAAAGAAAAAAAACCCAATAATATGTTCTTTTAAAATAAATAAAAAAGAAGATGACGGGCTTTTTCCGGTTGTGAGGGTCAAGTCTTAACGGAGATGGACTATAAACAGCCTGTCCCGCTGAAATGATATCCAAGTGTCTAAATGGGCGTAAAACTGATAACTGTTAATAACCAATAATATCACAGATTGGCCGGTGCTGAAGTCCACGATATCAATCATGCACGTGGAGGGCATCTCTAGTCTCTAGACCTGTCACAAATTGCAATGCCCTGCCCTTGTCATGGGGATTCACGTGGAATCTTCCAGGTTCTATCGGACTGCTGGAATCTTCCAGGTTCTATCGGACTGCTGGAATCTTCCAGGTTCTATCGGACTGCCTTTCGAACGATCTTACTATGCCCAAAACTAACAACTTGAAAGAAACTTTAAACAGATCTTAGTTGAGTGTCCTACGATAATATTTCTGTCAAGAACCCGATACAGGATCTGGAAAAAAAATAGCCAATCTTATTTTGCGTCCTTTGTGATAAGAACAATTCCTCCGTACAATATAACTTACTTTTATCGCTTTCCTAATTGCAGGGCTATTGTATTTTAATTGCAGGGCTATTGTATTTCTACGTCTTTTACGGGGCCACTTCCAAAATGCCTACATTTGTGACCAATCGCAGAGGAGAGAGGAGAGAGAGAGAGAGAGAGAGAGAGAGAGAGAGAGAGAGAGAGAGAGAGAGACGCACGAAGAAGAGAGAGAGACGCACGAAGAAGAGAGAGAGAGAGAGAGAGAGAGAGAGAGAGAGAGAGAGAGAGAGAGATGCTTGACTGTAAGCGATTCTAAGCTGATCCGATCACAGTCACAGTATAGATATGTGTTGGGTTTTTGTAACCACCAAAAAACGACAACACAAAACAACGCCCACCGTACAACTCGATCGCGACCAGTCTCTTAAAAAGTAAGATGACGTCTAATCGATATACTGCCAATGTCAAAGTCAAAGGAAACAATAGGGAGATGGATGGTCTTCCTATAACTAGTATAAAACAAAATGGCGAGAAAATTAACGGACGACTGGCCAAGTAACAATGAGGAAGTCAAGGCAGCATGTCTCGCCGGACTATCTCCCACCTGATGACTCAAGGCAATATTCAAGGTGACATTTTTAGGACATAAATAAGTTCCCAAATTCTACCCTTTTCCTGACACGGAAAGGTAAAACAGGAATTGATAAAGACTTTCCTGGCACAGAAAGGTAAAACAGGAATTGATAAAGAAAGATCCTAAACCTTTCCTCATTTGGTGAACTCCAGCCCGCAAACCCTTTCCGATATATCACAGCACTACTTGTAATAAAACCTAACATCATTTTGATCAAGTTCTGACGTTTGAAGGCTGTTGATAAGAAGATTCCATGTGAATCTCCATGGCAGAGTCATGTAAAGTTCTCGAGAAAAATAATCCTACACAAAGTGAAACTCGAACCCAGACCTTCGCATCCAGAGGAACGTGACCTAACCACTGCGCCATAGACGCCCCTAAACCCAATGACATTATTGAGCAAGTAGATAATTTGACATTAGTAAATATGATTGAAAGGAAGAAATAATGTAGATCGTTTGTAAGAAAGAATACATTTTACCGTTGTGAGTCAGCGATCATCAAACCGTAACCGTTTATGAGACGACAGGTGTGTGTGTGTGTTTGTGTGTGTGTGTGTGTGTGTGTGTATGTGTGTGTGAGTGTGTAAGTGTGTGTGTGTGTGTGTGTGTGTGTGTGTGTGTGTGTGTGTGTGTGTGTGTGTGTGTGTGTGTACCTGCCAAGGACGACCGAGTCACCCAAGGACCGACAACTCTTACAACGACAGACAGCCAACGTTGCCCTTGACCTTAAACCTCGGAACCGCCTTTCCTCTTCAAATTAAATGGGACACCAGGACAGGGGGGAGATACTATGTGATAGGGCTAGAGACATTGCCAAAAGAAAAATGACATAAATCAGGATCGAACCCTGGGGGACACTTCGAAAACCGACTCATCTATTCGACACCATCATCATCACCATCATCAATAAGCAACTTGTAAATGATGGTTAAAATGCAGTCTGCAAATTAAATATACGAGTAAAGCTTGCTGAAAGCTTAAACAATACAAAGCAACCACTCTTACAAACAAACGCACACACACAAATACGGGGAGGGGGGGGGGGGGGGGGGGGTACAACA
>JARBEQ010071945.1:0-14559 GCA_030265355.1 Tritonia tetraquetra | reverse complement strand
GCAGAAGGGATATACTCAATTCATAAAATATACAGTAATGAATACTATAAAGAGAGATGATTTACATGAGAAAAAAATCTCTCAAAAAAACAACAAAAAAAAAGAATACAACTGAATATTTCCAACCGGCAAGAGACCCAACCCCAAGCAATACCAGATCATCTCATTCCAGGACAAGAACAGAAAGCTCCATGGGAGCGGGGACGATAGGAACAACGGGCATGAGTGTTGGTAAATAAATGATAAAAGCAACCACACACACATAAAAGTTAAAGAAAGAAAACTAAAAATGAACACAATACGTGTTAGTAAAGGAAATATATAAAAGCAGAAGCACCACCCCCAAAAGTAGAGAAAAGAAACACAAACTTTTCAAATTAAATCATTTAAAAAAAAGATAATGAACAGGATTCTCATGGTATCAAATATCATTTTAATTGGCAAAACCAGTATCAAAAAGGAGCATAACAATCAATCATTAAAGTTTAAGATATAAATATATAACAATAACATGAACATTATATTGGTCCACATAATACTCACACAACTTGCACGATTAAAATCTACCAAATCGGGACTGCCCGTCAACCCTAGTCAGTGTTACAAATGGGATTGGGATACTATTTGAAGGAAATATATACAGAAAGAGAAGAAAGAAATAATAATGTTTGTTTGTTGCTGTTTTAGGGCTCTATCGACACAGGTAGGTCATCAGCGGTTAGATATAATATAAGCACATTGACTGACACAATTATTTCAGTTATGGTCGTATGCTGAGAAACAAGAAGGACCAAGAATCGCCCACCAGCTGGCTGCTGCAAATAACGGGGAAAGAAGAAAAAATCCAATAGACTTTACGCATCTCATTATTAACTTCTACATTTTTCATTCCTTTCGCCTCGCCAAAATCATTGTACAGTGCAACCTCTGGATAGCGACATTGGCCTCTGGTCCCCATTTTTTTGCTATATATTATTAGTAATAAAAACCTCAAAATAGCGACATACATTTTAGTAAAACCTCTGTTTAGCGACATTGATATTGCGATAATCGGCAGTTGACACCATCGTTTGATACAAAAAATGCCATTTAATAAAACAGCTGCACTCATGCCGGTCCCAAGCCCAGATAAACTAGAGGGAAAATGACGTTCGAGCACTGTTTACGATCAAACCAATGACAATACACATCGGACTGAGTGAAAGCTTAACTGGTAAACCTTTTGTCAACAGGAAAAATACACATTCTAGCGTGATTGGGACGGGTCTTATCACAGGCAATGGTCCGCACATTGCATCGTTATATTCATGTGTCCCAACCGCCCCCTTTTTCCGCCATCTTGAAAACCTGGGAATAAAGACACCCCTGGATAACGACATAATTTTCAGGTCCCGGGCGATGCCATTATCCAGAGGTTGCACTGTATAAGAACTGAACAGTTGACCATTATCATTAATGATACAACATTGAAAAAAGCACTGCATTATTCAACTAACGATTGCCTTGTGGTCAGGGCCTCAAGACCCATGGGCTGTTCACCGTGCGCTTCTCACAAACAGAGAAAATGTGAGTGTGTATGGAGATTATTATAATTATACAGTTGCAGCAGCCACAGTATACTATCAAATATGTCTAGTCATATAACAATGTCTTTTTTTAAGATTAAGAAGAATTCAAGATAGGATAATAATAGCTAAAAAAAAAAAAAATTACTCGGAACTGAAAAACAAAATGGTATGTTATCTAATATATCATATAGTTTTTCAACAGGTTGGTTATGAGAATCATGCCCCCTGAATATCCACTACCAGGGATGTGTGAACTAACTCTAATAATACTAATGTAATAATTCCTTTCACATTAATGAGAAATTATAATATTACAACCATAAATAGCGATATGGACCACTCTTAAGTCAGTGCAGAAAAAATTCTACTCCCAAGAAAGCAAATGTTTAGACATGATTTACTACAACTACAACAAGAGGTTGTATTGGCACTATTCAAACAGACAAGATTGCAAAATGACATTTTTAAATTCTAATAGTTTGATATCAAAACTTTAAACAGCCACAGTTTCAAATTCATGGAAGACAAGAGCACATTCGTTTGATTAGTAAGTAACATCACATCCTAAATATGAGTCATTGCCAGATTATTTAAATGTGACGGTTGGTTTCTTTCATTTCCATAGGAAAGTCTTATTGAATTGAAGAACTCAATATAATTTCAATTTCATCACAATAATGGTTTATCTAGCTTCTCACCAATTTTTACCTATATCGATCTTCTTTTTAAAATCAAATTGAAAATAAGCACAAAAATTCAGGTTCTGAAAGTTGTCACAAAAAGAGTGTCTTTTACTTTTAACAATTTTGTTAACTTACTAAATGAAATTCAAACAAAATAAATATATCAAACTAAGAAATAACAGTACCGATTTTTCTATGAAATTTTTATCATTACCTGTCAAAATTTGCTTTTAAAAACAGTCACTTCACATACCTTTTCGTATCAAATTATTTGCTCAGGAATACTAACTCTCACCACATCATTGAACATTTTCATATCGCACTTCACAGCGGTATTTCACTATCCTATTAGACTACTATTTGGTATGTTTGTTTGTTGCTGTTTTAGGGCTCTATCGACACAGATAGGTAATTTCAGCGCCCACCACACAGCTTCAAACAAATCACGGTTTAGGAAGATGCCCACAGAAGGGGTCCCGCTAACAACCCGCTGGTATGTTTATTCAAGAAAAAAAGCAAAGCAAAAAGGGATATAATTACTGCGTGTCATTTGTAAATAAATAGTACATTTTGTGATCATATGACCAATCAGTAAATATTTTGCCAAGGGCCATACGTACTCTGTAGAAACGCAATTAACATGAGCAAAAAATGTTTATCTGCACTGCAATCTATTATTACTTTCAAATTTCATGAAACACACATTCCTTCTCTGAGTTGATCAGAATTGCCTTGTATTGTGACAGTCCTACAGGAAAATTCTGAGAAAATGGCCTTTCTTATTTAACAATGGCATATGTAACCAAAGTGGTGAGATCGTATTTTCTGAGATGAAACATCTGACTCTGACAATAACAGCATGTCATGAATGAGAATGATGAAGATCGTTTGGCCAAAAATAGGTCAGTAAGAATTTTCTATTGTTAACAAGTTTAGAAAATATGTTAAACACACAATCATAGCTCAAATAGAATTTTATATCTGTCCATTTAAACATCCAAAGTTTTGATGAGACATGGAGGTGGAAGCAAAACTAACCCCATTAATATTATTTCTGTAAGTATGAAATATCTAAAAATAAAACATTTCAAGCTGCAGTAAATGTAAATTGATGCTTGGATGGGATGGTTACACGACAAAGACATTTTTTACAGCTGATTATTAGAAGAATCTGACAAATCAACAGTCGTTATTTTTCCTTTTCAACAGAATTTGAGAATATTCCATGTGAATCTCCAGGGCAGAGCCATGAAACTCTCAAAGAAAGGACCAGAGAAAAAATCCTGCCCAATGCTGTACTCCCAGAACCCGATAGCCAAGCGACTTTGCTATGGATGCTCCTCCCCCCCCCCCCCCGACAAATGCGTTAATAAAGACAGAAATTTCTGACAATATCATTAGGATTGGTAACAAAGCTTCAGTGGATAATAATAATATGGGACCCTAATAATATAACGTGATTCTGCTAAAAAGGCCTGTCACAAAAATGTCCGAAACTTTTTGACCAATAGTTGAAAGAAGTGATATAAATAAGACCCCCCTTTGAATGGAAGGCAATAAAGATGGATAAAACTGCGCTGGAAAGATATCGGTAGACATGGCGAGCGTGGATGGTGTAGTGGTTCCATACTCTCGACAGCAGGTCATGGCACGCACGATTTGTGACTCGATTATGTGGCTAGACAAAAACAAGACGAAGTGGCCTGCTTCCATGGTCACAGACTATTTTTCTAAACAAAACCACACTCATGATATGATACAGGATAAAATATAACTGTCAAGTGAGACACTACATTTTCCCTCTCAACATGAATTGGCTGAAAATGTACACCTCTGGCTATACTCTTCTCCTTTTGAGCACTGCTGATAGTTCAAAGTCCTATTTGATTGTCATTACTCAAAACATTACCGTTAGTTACCTATTGCCATCTTGTCAATTACAAACAATAAGAAATATATACAATTACAATATAGAAATAATGTTCACCCCACACATTCCTCTACATAATATTTACAAGGGAAAATATAAACTGTAAAATAGTCAAGACAACTTAATCTCTCACAGTAGCCGAAACAGGTTTCAAAAGATGGACATTCAATACACCATGAACCACTTAACAAAAAGGTATACATGAGAATGAGAAACAAGAGAAAGCCCAAAGCCCTCACTCACCAAATATGCTGCATTCAAACCATCATACCATTCAATGATAATCTGCTACAAGAGAAATACATTCAGAGCTGGAGACCACACAAATTCTCTGAAGTGTGAAATTTCTTCTTTTTTTAAAAATAGAATGAAACAGATGAAATAACAGACTTTACAACAGTTGGTAAAATAAAATAAAGGGACTATAGAAATTTAGAAAAGATTTAATGACTCAAACAAGAGAAAATATCAGTCACTAAGGACAGAAATTCAGAATACAAGAATAAAAAATGACAGAGAAAGAAAGCAGATCGACAAAAGCCATGTACCCGGTATACCACGACATATTGTCGGTGTAGTAATTACTAACTGCGTAAGAGGCAAAAAAACTTATTCTATAATGGCTTATGTCACTTCTAGGTCATTGCACAACAAGCAGAAGGTGTGTGTAAGTTGGTACGCTCTTTATTCTTGACTTAAGCATTGGGTTTCATAACGCTGGCACCAATGGAAAGTTGTGTTTTAAGCAGACAATTAAAAACATACTTTCTGTTGGTCAGGGGGCTCTAGGCATCACACATAGGTGAGGGATTCCCCTCTAAGCTGTAATGGGAAAATAAATGGGTTTTCACAGATTTCTGATGAGAGATTTATCGACGATAACTATGTTTAGAACCTGACTCATATTAAGAGAAAAGCTTGATAAATAATTAACATGGCTACCAGTCGTTATTTTTCCTTTTCAACAGAATTTGAGAATATTCCATGTGAATCTCCAGGGCAGAGCCATGAAACTCTCAAATTAAATTGAAAGACCCACTATATACTTTCAGCCCTAATGGGCTATTGGCAATATTCTTTTTCACACATTTATAATATTTCAAATTATTTGTTTTGTTTTCCAAACTGCTTATACCCCTAAGGAGTGTTGTGACCAGCTCCATTTGCTGAACACAGTGCTAGAAGAACTCTAGATCTGGTAGATAAGGCAAGAAGGTGATCAGCCTACTGTGCCCTGAAACTTAAATGGCACATTTCTAGATGTTGCCCACGACAATATTTACCATTACCGTAGTGGTAAATCCCAAAGGCATATATAACTATTACAGTTACAGGGCAGAATTTGTAAATTCCAGGGCTAAAAATTCACAATTGGATCTTTAAAAACAGGCTTGCGTCTCAGAAAAGGTACACCTGAAGGACATAATTCCACGGCTTTCTCGAGATTACAACTACAAATTCCATGGCTTTTCAAGGGATCTCTGGAATTAACAGACTAATGAAATATTAGGTATTCAAAAATGATTTCACTAAAAAATCATTATCATATACTCAACATCTATTTAATTCATTCTGGTATGTCATAAAATCGAGGTAATTTCATTGCCTAGGACATGATAATATAAATGGAAAATTCTGTGCAGAAAGTCTGTTGGAGGTACATCAGTATCTTTGAGGATACAAATACCCACAATGCTATAACATGACTGAATGCACATGTTCAAAATATGTTATATTACATACTCATATCCCAAGACATTTAGTTCCAAGGGAACCCATTGTACCTGAATATGTCTACCTAGCAGGGACAGGGACTTCAGCTGCATCATCCATTTGAATGAACATGTTTAAAACTTAATGCACCGATTTCAAATGAGTTTCCTCCAAGAAATCTTAACAAGGAAATGACTGCACACATATTCACAATAATATTTAATCACTCAAGGCTCAAGGCATACATAAACTAGATGAATCCTCAGAGCCATAAAAACGACCATCATCACGACCATAAATATTTGCAGGATCTTTAAATGGAACTTTTGTAGAACGGTCTCTATCTGCTCTCTCGTATGCTAAATCCTGGGCTATTCTTTGTTCAAGTTCCTGAGAGATTTTACTTGTGGAGGGAACATCAACCCCAGCAGCATTATCCGTTTCCATATTTTCTTCCTGAGGACTGTCATTCTCTTTCATGTCATGCCACGGGATGGTAAATCTTGTCACTCTCACCTCCGAAGCCAAGATATTTCTTGTTAACTGTATAGAGAGAGAGAGAGAGAGAGAAAAAAGCAAGAAAAAGTCATAATTAATGAAAAGGTATGCAAGGATAAACAGTCAATAAACAGTAATAGTACAGAGACTGGACAGAATTTCACAGTGAAATTTTCATCTCATCTTTAACTCTGTGCTGTTTTGGAAGCAATTGATTTTTAGAGTTTTTAATGCTGAAGATATGTTTCTTTCAACAATAATCAAGCAATTGGAAAATTTGCCTGACATGGTCTAGCATACGCTGCCATGACGAGAGAAAGAAAGAGAGAGCGAAGAGAAGTCAAAGCCACAGATTGGTCAAGCAGTAGTTTCAGGATGCTGTAAAAGCAACGTTTCTGCATCACCATCTAAATATCATTCCAGTGCTTTTAGTAGGCACTCAAAACCTGCTCGCATCTCATGCGCGAACGATTGGATGAAGAAAAATAGCATTTTTCAACTGATTTTTTCCTACAAATTAAATAAAATTTAGTTAAAAAAATTATATAGTATGAAACTTTTAGGGTAAATTTCCAGAATTTCAGAGCTTAAAAAGTCAATTAATTATCCAGTTAGTAGGACAGGGCCTGTTAGTCTTCAATTAAATTCCAGAGCTCTACAAAGGATATAAAGACCGAGCAGGAACCTTGGTTATTATCAATCCCGATAAAATCAAAACTTTGCAGATGTCATGCCATCAGAGTACAAAGTAAATTCTTACCTTTTCATATAAAACCTCAGAAGGTGGGTTTTCTTTCAGCTCTGGATCATCATACTCATTGTTGACATAATAGCCGACACGTATAAACTCTTTTCCTTTGTATGAGCAAGTGAGCAAAACCACTGTCACACCCAAAACATCATTATCAGGAATCTTTTTCACATTAGGAGGCTCAGCCTGTACAAGAAAAATAAAGATCACTGTTGCATTTTTTTAAGTTACAATAAAGATTATTTTACAATCTTTCCAATGAAAACAACAAACTACTCTCACTGTTCTTGCATGCATAGAAATAAATCCTGATGTACATAAAACTGGGGTCCCAGTGGCTCAGAGGTACGGTTCTGGCATTTGAAGCGAAAGGCACCAGGTTCGAATCCCAGCAGCGACAGTTGTTTTTCTTCATAAACTTGGTATAAACCTACTTGGACTCCCACTTGGTAGCTGTAGATCGAGAACAGTAGACCGAAAGGCCGCTATCCAGTCAAAATTAATTCCCAATACAAATAAGTCAGTGGACTGATCACCTGCTTGGCCTAATATTATCTTGATCCAGAGTAAATCCTCATGGAGCAGGCCCTACACTGTCATAGTAACAGGAAACTGGATAAGAAAGAAAGATGTACATACAAAACTTCATACAGTGATAAAATTAGCTTTCTATCAGTGTATAGAAAGAACTAAAGCAATATAAAGTTTGACCTTTAATTACTACACCAAAAAAGCTTTCAATTGAATATTTTCTCATCAAGTTTTTAATGGATTTTTACTTTCTATATCAATCAAACTATAGGGGACAGTCTACACTATTCATTGATAAAATGAGCTGATTATTCACAAGAATGCGATGTCACGAGCTTCAACAATGACAAACCGCAGTAGCGACAGCCTCGTCAGTAGGCAAAGTGGGGAAACCAGGAAGTAACAGTAACATTAACAAAAATTCAATTGAAACAAGAACAGATTCTACTAAGGCCTAAACGACAACGGTGTTTGCCGATGATATCTTCTCCAACTCAATACCACATGAAATGTTTTGCTTGCTTACCGCCCTTTGTATCTGCTCTGCACAGAAGACATTATATTGAATATCATCTGATTTTCCGATACACTTCTCAACAATTTTTTGTGTGTCGGAATGAAATGAAAGGTAATGAAGATGGATAAAAGTGTGTCAGAAAGATGTAGGTAGACAGGGCAAAGGAGGGTCGCATGGTTCCATGCTCACAGACTGCCAGTGGCTAAACTTACTTCTTACTATCTACTCATACTATTTTTATACTTCCAAACAAATTGAAATTGATGATTCAGGATGAAAGATAACTGTCAAATGAATCACAACATATCCCTTTCCCATTTTGGCATTAATTGGCGGAAACACAACAATTGTCTGAAACTGTACATCTCTGCCCTTCACGTCACAGAGGTGGCTATGGAGGAACTAGGATTGGTTCTTAAATCATCAATTGCTCACCAGTTTCCTCATAAACTGCAGTTAATTTTCTGTGAAAGCTGTTCAAAATTACTACGAGAGAGAAATGAAATCTATACAATTTCAATTAAATGACCAAATATCCACGATCTGCAAGAATCGCAACTAAAAATAGACCTGATACACTTTGAATCATCCAAACCAGGGTCTAGATGACACGTTGAATCACTAGATTGTCGTGATGTGACTGAAAAGGTGTTTCAAAAGTCAATCTTACCTCAAACATAAATCTGTGCTTGCCTCCTGGTACTGGACCAACCAATATTGTGTCTAGAACCTGGTCATGTTCCATACTTTCAGCAGAGCCCACATAAATTATTTTCCACTCTAAATCTGAAAAATACAAATATATAAATAAGAAATTATGGTTTAAGTACAGACAGTCTATATCAGAGTATGGCGGCAATTAAATGAAAAGTTTTTAATGCTACCTTAAATGAAGGAGTGTTAGTGTTACCTTAACCATCTTGTTCGTTTATCACTAATTTTTGTGTATATTAAAAAAAAATATTGAGCATGAAATCTGTTACAACAGTGGGTTCTAAGGGAGAGTTTAGATATATATGTGTGATCAGGTTCTTAGAGATGAGAATTGTATCGAAAAAATTCCATTTTGGACTGGTGACAGGTTGTAAGACAGATCGGGTTCTTAGGCGACACCACTGTACTGATGATTAAAATTGAAAATTTCAATATAGCACACAGTGGTGAGAACACCAGGACGGTCAGAGCAGTCATGTTCAGTTACTGAGCTTTATGGTCAAACAAAAAAATCAGTTAGCCTACAGGTCCTGGTAGTTACATTACGTTAACAAGAACGCGCATGGGAAAACTGAAGGTGAAAGTACATTTTAGCAACTGCCGTACGAATAGATTGTCTTCTTGTTGTATGGTCACGTAGAGGTAGAATTTTTTCTTCTCATACGGACCCGTACGAACAGCCACAGCCTTTGTTAAAACTTGGGCAAGACATTATACTCGGTTTGCCTCACTTGACCTATATGTAGAAATGGGTACCAATTCTCAAATGACATTTGGGGAAGTAACTGCAATAAACCAGCGTCCTATCCAGAAAGTGACAAATTGTGAACTTTCAGCCTCGACGGCTCCTCCTAAGTAAGGACATGCTACTTTCAAGACGATTATTATAACTATCTGGACTCTACTAATAAGGTAAAACAAAAATTAGTCAGTTATAATATTATTATTATAAGACAAAGTGCATGTCAGCACTTTTGGAATTGTAATTCTTACTTCCAACAGCTGATTGGTCCTACCGTACCCAACTAACCAATTTCAAGGCATTGTTGTATTGTAACATTTTACCACAACAACTGGACTATCACTTGCTCTTCATAACACTTGTCTTGTTTTCCTCATGCAAAAAAAGTACCTCTCACTCTCACATTGTTTCACTTAGCAGTCGCATATATATGAGGGCTAATACTGCGTTGCTGTTTTCTACACGTTTCCTTACACACGCTTAGCACTTAGTGATTTCTCTTTTGTTTTGATGTAAGCGGGTAACCAAACAACAGTCGCTAAGTTACAGCCTTTCAAAGGAAATGTTTATGTTTGTCGATATTCTCAGAGACAGACCAGTTTGATGATGACAACAAAAGGGAAATAAGTATCTTACACAATGACAATGTGCGTTAATGTTGTAGGAAAAAAATTCTCTTCCCATTGTTTCAGTCAGACTGTTTCATTGGGTTTTTTTCAAGGGACATTCATAGTCTTTAACGGAGTCATACCCCTTTCACTGCTGCTTTTGGACAGCAAAATAGGAAATGTTGCGAGTTGCAAAGGGTTTTTAAAAACTCGCTATTTTAAAAGCTAAATTTCTCAGATTGAAAGGACAGGAATTATGCATATTCTGTCTTACCTTCTGGAAGATCTTCCAAGCATTCGAAAGTAATTTCGAACTGAAAAGGCTTCAAAAAAGAACTTGGGTTATCCAGTACAGTTACGTCACAGATATTAACAAGGGCCATGTTTATAAATTCGGGAAGAAATGATCCACATAAAACGAAATGTCTTCTTTCTTCTAGTCACTCGTCGTTTGTGCATTTGTGTTCCGCTAGAGTTCACGAAATGAAGGCGCCAACGATCAGGGTTGGCAGAAAAAAAAAAGATAGAAAGCCAAACCACCAAGCCCAAGAGCCCAAATGGAGACCAAACGGTTCGAATAAGGGAGCCAAATGGAGACCAAAAGAATATATGAGTACTAGTACTCAATTCAATTTCAATTCAATTCAATTCAAATTCAATTCAATTCAATTCAAATTAATTTATTTGCATAAAAATATACATAATATATATAATATATACAAAATGGATACACCAAAAGTATTTACATACTTATTTCCATGGTGTTCCGCTATAAAACATTACATAAAAATGATAATATCTAAAACGTGCGACATTTACACCTCCACCATAAATATTTATAAATGTAAAGAATAATCTCTTCCTATAATTTCATTTTTTTTTTCATAAAAAATAATATATATCTATATATTATGATATCATAGCGTATACAATACCATCATCTTCTCCTCGTGGATTATGGGTGTTATCTTGGATTATATTCTCCCTCTTGGATTATGGGTATTATCTTGGATTATATTCTCCCTCTTGGATTATGGGTATTATTGTCGCGTTCGCAAATTATGTTCTCTTATATTATGCTCTTGTTAATGATATGTTCTATTCCACACCCTCCCCTCTACGCATACTGTGTTTGTTTGTTAGAAGAGAAACACATCGACACAATACTGGTCATAGTAAGGCGATCGTTTACATTAACGGAATGAGAGACAGGGGGAGACCCTACCAGTGGCGCCCTCCAACCGCCCGCTACTCATTCTTTCTCTCGATGACCACGAGTGTACGTTGCGTTTACAATAAGTTATTTTGGTTGTTGTAGTAAATTATGTTTTCTCAAAGGCTCTTGTAGATGCTCTCGTTAGATAATCCCCAAAACAAACATGTGCGAATGTCACCATTGGCCGTAGGGAGCTGTATAGATAAACATTCCACACAGACCTCTGTACGCGCTAGACCTGTGTACGCGCTAGACATGTGTACGCGCTAGACCTGTGTACGCGCTATTTGATGGGTTTTGCTTTGTTTGGACGATATCATTTTGGTTTGGTTTTGTTTTTGTTTGTATGTTTGTTTGTTTTGGGTTCCCCACCACTTTATAGAGGCCTACTGTTTATTATGTTATAATGTTCTCGGGTTGTTTCATTGTGTTGTGTGTGTTTATTTATTTATTTTATTATATTATATTTTGCTTATTTTGTTCTCTTTCTTGGGAAAGTATTTTGGGGTTTGGATTTGTTTATTTTGTTTGTTTTTTGTTTCGTTTTGCTTTTGTTTGGTTGGTTGCTAGTTTTTAGAAGGCATTGCTACAGTATACACCCATTGCAAGCCTTATCCCATGAACATAATCTTAATGAACGTCTGAAGTCGTAAGACTATGATGTCTCGCTGTCATCTCTGTCAACAATGGCGTTGTCTGCTTGGTGCCAAGTCAAACTATGACCTCTTAGTGGTTATCGTTATGCTCAACAAAAAAAGTGGGTGGACATTCATATACCTGACAATATTGTAAAATTTGTCTTTGGATATTTCAGCTCTATCCACTCCCAATGGCTACTTTCTGAATGGGAACCTTCGTCTCCAGGCCCAGGGCGCAGTGAGGGGCGCCGGCACTGTTTTCAACTATCGGAGGGGCTGGAGGCACGGGTGCCGCGGCGAATGTCTGTCGTCAGATGGTCCCACCAACTCGTCGGTCAGGGTGGAGGTAAGGCTGATGAAATATTGGGCTGTGTGTATCACCAGAGACTGTACCGTTAACAAGACATGCAACCCCGCCTCGTCGTCCATGACAACTGTGCTGCTTGCGGCGTATTAGTGGGGACAACTATTTCCAAATAGAGCCGGTAAATAAAGGCAGACCGTCTTAATTGTGTTGCTTTTTTAAACTGAACATTTACCACTTAACGTTGGTTGTTTACCGGCGATATTTTGGGAACCACGCAGTGACCTAGATACGCGTTCAACCCCACACGTGCCTGTCTCGGTAGTTATGCAGTCTCTGGTATAACACACATTACCATCATGCCGTCCTGATATATTCCGTACCACTCCCTCAGTGTGGGCTTACTAGATTCACACAATCTGGGCACGAGTAGCTGACCTGTATACATTAATTAGTCAATGATAGTTTTTGTTGTTTTGATATTGGCCTCTTTGGGGAACACTTGGCTAATGGTATCTTCTATAGCCACCAATAGACCAGCAATGAACACAGCTTGTTTGAGGATCAGGGAAGCAGCCGAGGCATCAGAGTCGGACGACAAGAATGTGAAAGGCATGAAGTAACGGCAAGTCTTATCGGCCGCCTATAATCATTGACGTATGCAGTCTCTACCTAAATTATAGGTGGACCCTTGTCGAGCCTGGTCTGGATCTCCCTGCTGTCAGAGGACAGGGCCGCCTAAGATCGTGGGCGCCTGTCACACGCCGCTTGAGTCCCCCTCTTGATAGACCTTCTATATATAGCATGTTGGTGATAATAGGATCTGGGTTGTGACGTCATCACTGGCCATTAACACTTTTTCTCTCACTGTTTACCCGTTTCTATGCAGCTGATTTACTTTGGCCGTAATCCAGGCATTATGTATTCCTACGCCATCCCACACAGCGCCGACGACACGGACACACAGCAGCCTGGAACCAAAGATGCAGGTGAGACAGGTGAGAATTTGACTTTGGAGAAGACGAAAATGCTTTCAATGCTTTCTTTCTTTCTTTCTTATCCAATTCCCTTTTACCATTACAGTGTGGGGCCAGCACTATGAGTCTGGATTTCTCTGGATCAAGATATTAAGCCAAGCAGGTGATCAACCCACTGTTAATTGTTTCAATGCTGACAACGAGTAATACCCGAAACGTTCTGTATTTTTGTTTATCGTTCTTGTATTGGAAGTTTTTTTGTGTTTCTTTCAAACTCTGTTGCTAATCCATTTGACCAAAGTTTTGGACTGCCATCATTTCAGTTTGTTTTTAAAACACAACATAAATCAAACAACAATTTTTAGTATGAAAAAAATGTCTTTCGTTTTCCAATGTGATTCCATTCTTGTCATCTAAAGTCCAGATTAACACCCACCCCACCTATCTTGAGGACAGACGTCCGACGTCTTCGGACAGACAACAGCTTCAAGGTCACCAGGATAGATATCTCAAGGACGCACAACCCGCGACGGATCCACTCAGAATCATCCGTCATAAACAGCCTAAGATCTTGTCTCGGAGGAAACCCCAAATTCTCACGAGATCCCGGAACGGCAAGACAAACCGGAAATCGTACCCGAAGAAACAGAGGCAAAGAACGAGAACAATCAAGATGACGCCGGTTCGAAAAGTTTACACCAAGACGGGTTTGAACGTCAACGATACGGGAAATGTACAGTACCGCCACTACTACCACACCAACGAGCTGGACGGCCTTGGGGACATCCCGGTCAAGGCCGAGAGGAGGCGCGGGCCGGCGTCCTACAAGGAGGCGCGGAAAGCTGGGAACGAGGCGTGGTCCGGTAACTCCGTCACGGATACCAGGTAGATAGTCTGTTGATTTGTTTGGGTTGTTTTTGGTTGTTGTTGTTGTTTTATGCTGGTTTGATTTGTTTGGGTTGTTTTGGTTTGTTTTTTATTGTTGGTTGTTGTTTCTGGTTTTGTTTTGTTTTGTTTTGTTTTTTATTGATTTTGTTGTTGTTTGTTTTGTGTGGATTTTTTTTTTTTTAATTTCTTGATTTTTTAATTTCTTTATATTATATTATATTATACATGTATACATTTCTTGATATTATATTATATTATATTATACATGTATACATTTCTTG
>JARBEQ010071834.1:0-11559 GCA_030265355.1 Tritonia tetraquetra | reverse complement strand
CCAGGTCCCGCCATTGATATGACCAGGTCCCGCCATTGATATGACCAGGTCCCGCCATTGATATGACCAGGTCCCGCTATTGATATGACCAGGTCCCGCCATTGATATGACCAGGTCCCACCATTGATATGACCAGGTCCCGCCATTGATATGACCAGGTCCCGCTATTGATATGACCAGGTCCCGCTATTGATATGACCAGGTCCCGCTATTGATATGACCAGGTCCCGCCATTGATATGACCAGGTCCCGCCATTGATATGACCAGGGCCCGCCATTGATATGACCACTTTTAACTTAAATACAGAGTCCAAAATACTCTAGTTAAAATTTCCAAGACAACCAGGTTATCAATCTCCTGTAAATTATAACTTTTCGAGAGAATCAATTCAACAGTATGATTCTAACTACTTTTATAACATAAAAAATGAGCTTAACTTTAAACACTTGTAGTAAATAACAAAAGCACACAAAATACCCAAAAAAATTTAATGATCGATACTATAGACCACAGAGAAGTTAAGTTGTTATAAAATGATTTATCTGGCGTATATACCCAGAGAAAAACCCATAAACATATCCAAAGTTGGAATATTTCACGGTCACAAAAAACGCTCACTAAATATTCAATGTAGTCATCAATTTCAAATCTTATAAGATGTAAAATGGATAGGGATATGAAATCGTTTACTTTTTTATTTTCAAAATAGGCAAATCCTGAAGAAAAAAAAGAGAAACCCTGATCTGACCCCTCCAATTTGTTTTAAAAACTTGTAAGAAGTAAAAGAAAGTTTTAATGAAAATAAAACTTTGAAGAAATGGGAAATAACTTTAAACTCACTCTTCTCTCAACATCCTGAGACCTTTACCAGCTATCTCTGAAACATTTCTGGGTTGAAAATCAAATTCTGCAGAGAAATAACGTAAATATCATCTCACCGCGTGAGAACATAGCTAATAAAGATGTTTAAATGAAAGGTGTTGTTTTTATTTCATAAAACACATGTGGGAGTCAATAAAAAATAATTTAAAATGCATGCGTGTAATGTGTAATCTGAGTATGAATAGGCCGGTTTACTCATTTCCATCAATGATCAATGCCAAGAACAGCTTTTACGAGCAATTGGCATGGCAGAAGCCAATATCACATGAGAGATTGCTAGACGGCTAAACTGCAGTCACACAACCCTTGGACGTCTCTACCAACGATTATGAGGCAACCAGAAGCTTTGAGGACAGGCCAAGACACACACGGTCGACCAAGAGTGACAACTCCGGCCCAAGATCACTATATTGTCAAAAGACATTTTGCTAAATCGTTTCTTGTCGACCACTGACACGACTAGAAAAGTCATGGAAAGGCAAAGAAATTTAACAAATCCCAATGATTGTTCAATCCTCTTGTTACTTTTTAGACACACACCCACCATATTGTTCATCCGTTTCTTTGTAATTATTCATAATTTTTTTCATCATTGCTTTTTACTTACAAATTTTGAATTGTATTTCATTTTTAGACAATAAAAAACAGATTAGAACATTATTACACTTGGTTGTTTTATAACCCAAAGGCGTGATGCGTTTCTTATGAGCTTCCGTATTTATTGTGCATTGTTACACAATTACGTCAATTTGTATCCTACTGTATCAAATGTTGAAAAGGAAATTAAAGAACGGAGGAGCCCTAAAAAAATAACTACCTTTTTCACAACCTCTTAATTCAGTTTGAACTGCCTGTGATTCATCTCCAATCACCTGAGAATTTTAAAAAAATCATTCTTCAACAATCTATTACTATAATACTAAAAGAAACTCTAATTCGTTATCTAGTCCAATACTCAGAGGGAATAATGGTAAAAGCTGGTTTCCATTATGTCTATGTGTCTTCCATAATCTAGGCAGAAGAATTTCAAGAATTAAGTGGTGGTATTTAATCAATCTTTGCTTTAAATTAATAAATTCCAAATAGGATTTATGAAAATTCACAATTTTCGTATAAAGATAACACCTTTTGCAAGGGGTATTTTAACAGAAAACACTTTTCAAAGATCATCTGATTAACTTAGAATATTATAATTAGAAAGAAGATAGTCCCAATGTTTTGTATGTAGCTTCCACTGAGGACAAAACACACTTAGCCTTTTCCTTCTAAAAGTAAAAAGTATTTCTACATCACTAACTGTGTTTGGATGAGACATATTTGGTATGTCAATAGCTTCAGCTAAAAATTCCTTCCTTAAAGCATCTTTCTTTCCTCTCTGAAAAAGAAAAAAAGAGGACAAAACTAAGAAAAAAACCCCCAAAAAACAAACAAACTGATGAAACAAAAAATCAAGGAGCCATCACATCAAGCCCCTTTAACTAACGCTAACATCTTAAATCAAGAAAATCATATGCTACTGTATGCACAGTATCATGTTGCCAGGAACAGAATATTTTACAGTTATGGTTTCTTTCTTTCTTGTCCAGTTCCCTTTACAGTATAGGGCCAGCACTATGAGGCTGGATTTCTCTGGATCATGATATCAAACCAAGCAGGTGATCAACCCACTGTGATTTACAGTTATCGTATCTGATGTAAACATATTTGTAAAAATATTCCAATAAACTTCTTGAAATCGAGGAGGGTTTTTATACTCTCCCTGTAGTATGTAAGAAGCTGTTGACCAACTCATTTTTTTAAAGCAAGTATCAATTTTGGTATTAGACTGTCTAGAAAAAATGCCTATCCCTTAAAACTTTAATACACATTACAAAATATATATATCTTGAGTCACAGAATTAAACGTAATGTACTTATTTCAGATTTCCCAAAGAAAAATCAATAAATCAATACCTCTTCTTCTTTTGAGAATTCTGTCCAAAGGCGTTTCTGAAAATATATTTCATATATTTTGTAAAATCTTTTTATCATTTTGGCATTACAAACAACAATGAATTAAAAAGGTATAAAACAATTTATGGTCAATAAGGGCAATTCTAAAAAAGAATACTTAAAACATCGGCTAAACTACAAGAGATGAAACAAGAAACACAGATTAGAGACAGTTTAGAGAGATTATAGGAACCTAATGAAGTCTCAATAATTATCATATATATACATAAAAATGTATATCCAAGAAATTTAAGTACACACACAAAATGTGTTATGACTATAAAGAAATAATTTTATCATTGATACATACCATTTTATGAATGTCACCCACACCCTTCCTCTGGTCAATGTTTTTCTCTATCATCTCAAAGTTCTTATCGTCAAGAAGAAAATCCCAATCAAGCTCAGGCTCTGGAAGTTCAAATTTATTCTGCCACTCTTCAGGAACAAGTCTATGGGGATGACTTTCAAAGTGTTTGTGAGAGGAGGATATATATTTACATGCCAATAAACAAAAGCGTCTTCCACAAAGACTCTTTTTCAGCAGAGGGCACTTGCACTTGACCTGCAAGAAACAATTTTTTTAATAGCAAACAAAATCAAAGAGGTTATAATATCATAGAATCTTCTCTTCTTCTTTTCCAGTTCCCTTTTACCATTACAGTGTAGGGCCAGTACTATGAGGCTGGATTTCTCTGGATTATAGAATCAAAACAATAAATGTCCTATCTTTAAATTAACATCACCTGAATGAAAAGTCAATATTAATTCCTGATTTAATTTCAAAACTTTGCGTTTGTTTTGTTTGTCCAGGCCCTACCCCACTCATACTACCTAGCAGTGCTGGGACCAGCTCCACATTCAACCTTGAATGGTGCATGAGACACTTGCGCAACTGGGTGAGGGCTCCAAGAGAACGCTTCAATGCTGAACACAGAGCAAAAAATACTCTGGATCAAAAAATTTCAGATAAGCAGATAATTAGCTCATTGTGTCCACAACTCTTTAATGGCACCATGAGCAAAATATTAGGGATTAATGAAATCATAAACGTGTCAATTTTCTTAACCAAATTACAATTGTTAAGAAAGTCTGAAGTCCTGTTTTTGTGAATTAAAACTTTATTTGTAAAAAGCCTGGAACACTGTAACACAATTTGTTGTACAGACGTCTCTGTTTAGCATCACTCCATGACTAGCTCTAGTCCTTACTCTCCCAACACGACCATGTAACACACACACACACACACATACTCACAACACAATACTACGTGACACATACGCACATACTCACAACACAACACCACGTGGGTTCCGCCCGGGCACCAGCACAATTCCACAACAACAATTATTCAAAAAATAAAAATTGGAAAAAAAAAATTCTCTCTCTCTCTCTTTCTCGCTTTTTCCTTCAAGGTGGCATCAGAGTTCTAAATTCTCCTTCTGTCAAGGGCATTTTCAGGAGTCACACGCAGCTTCTGCATGTCATTCCAGATATTGCCGCCATCCACTTCTTTCTAGGTCTTCCTCAGGGTCTTTTCCCCGGCACTGCCATGTGGACCATCTTTTTCACATTTGCTGTCATTTTCCATTCTCTGTACATGTCCATACCATCTGCATCTTACTTCTCTCATTTTCTGCATAATATCATTCACTCCAATGTCCTTCCCAATTTTTTCACTCTTTTCCCTGTCACTTATTGTAACCCCTTCTTCTTAGCATTCTCATTTCTGCGGTTTCCTCCTTCCCAAAACTCAGTATTCTGCACCATATAGAAGTACTGGTCTATATAAAGTTTGATTTTAAGTTTCCTAAGCATTTTCTTGTCACTCATCAACCCCAGATAGCTCCCTCCCCTTTTTCCATTCTGCGCTCATTCTTGTTCTTACTGAATTTCAAAACTTGAAACATTTTTTAAAAGCTGAATGATTGGAACATGAAGCTTGAAAATACTTGGTAACTTACTAATGACTTTAGAAAAACTGTTCTCAAGAAAGGAGCTAACAGGACCATTTTGAAATATCTCCTTGTCTCTCAAAACAGACAAATCAGTTTCTTCTGGAGACAAAAAAAAATTAGTTATCGACAAGAACATATTGTTACATATATTTTTTTGTATGAAGTCTATATTCTTTTATTTCAAATCATTGATCAAATTTCATTTGTAGAGAACTGTTTCCTCACACACAGAGGACTCTCTACAAGGTTTCGTACTACGTACGTTACACTGTATACATAGACAATATAATTGGCCTCACAGTCGTATGTTACAGACGACAAACAGTAACAATAAGGGTGGATCTCACCTGCTGGGTTACACGGTCACCTGGAACTTTGGGTAGTGATGAATGTCCTCACTTACATTAGACTGGGAGCTTACACGTCACTGTACTTTCAGTGGAGGTATTCGTAGAAATCGGAGAACCCGTGGCGCTGTCAATTAAGGGTTTATTTATATAGGAGACGCCTCAGTGAAAACTACTCACTTACCGGAAGTCCACACCGAGGCGACTCACCCGGCGGTTGGGCACAACAACAACAATACACGCCACCTCCCCACCCGTTCGACTATCCCCACACATTGAAAAAATACATTCACATATATATGAGATATTCCTTTGTACATTTGTCACCTATCAAATACTATAAAATTATTAAAATAAGACTGATTTTCAATCCAAATTGGGTGAATCCATTTCCACTGCAGAAATTACATACATTCAACCCTGAAACACTTTACTTGATGACTCTTTTGTATACAATACAAATTTTTATCCTTGAAATATAATATTTTGGGGTCTTTCATGACTTTATTTTTAAAAACAATTTTACAACTAATGCACAGAGGAAGACAACTTGGCACAGAATGAGGCAGACAGTGACTGTGCTTTCTATAATGATATTGTTTATTGTCCATAGTTGATTGAATCGGTAGCTCTATGATTATCGTACATGTAACTGTACTGTAGGCAAAGGACTATACTAAAATCTAGTGGAATCGGCACTGGTCATGGAAGGAGGAAAACGTGATGAGCTCAGTAAATTGAACGGCTGTTACTCTATCTCTGGCGAAATAGGGTTGCCGTTGACAGGCGTGGGTTCGATCCTCAATGTTGCAAACTATTTTTCTGGCACTATCACATTTTCCTAGATTACCTTACTTAGAGGACAATCTACTGTCTCCAGGACTCCAAGGAGGCAACCATGATGGAAATGGATGTTCATAATTTAGGTATCGTACTTTTATAAATTTGATAAAGCTACATTTGAATTACAGCTATGTCGTTAACTTAACTCTAAAATACTGAAATATGTACAATAACGTTTTTGACTATGAATGGAAATCGTCAATAATTACGGAGAGCATTTGATATGACTATGTACATTTCTAAATTTGCGAAATAATAATTGATATACTGCTCATAACTGTCATGAGGTATCTACGACCTTTATTTCCTTTTTAATTTTTAGAACAATGATGGATTGCAAACGATGAAACAATAAAGAAGTGCCAGGATCTACGAGAGCAAACTATACAATCATTTTAACTCTTACTTGTTGAACATTAGCTTACTGGAATATTGTTACGAAAGGATTCTGTTTAAGAGTACAAAAATGATAACAAAACAGCAAACAGTGTCGCTGTCTTTGGCATCGCTGATTTCTTCCCTCTCAATAGCAGCATTGGCAACATTTTTGTTGGTAACTGACAATTCATTTAATCTGATATCTAATCCATGTTCAGCTTTGGAAATAGTGTCAGTAATCACAGTCATTTTCATTGCTATCAAATACTATATAGGCAATGTGAATGATTCTCTTTTACATGAGAAACCAAGAACACAGGTTAGTCGCTATAGACAGACGTCTAGATAGGATAAGATACATTTTAAATTTTTATGCTTTTCTAAACTTAGATTGCTACTCCTTTAGATCGAGGCTGTTGCCTTTTTGTTTTCTAAAGCTACCAAGTATTTCCTTCTGAAATTTGAGGTCCATGAGGCCAGAGCTGAATCCGGTTTCAGTAGTGTGACACATGTTGTCACTTTCTAGCAGATGTACGCATAAGAGGACAGCGCCTTCATTCATTGTCCATGGACATGGGGTGTGAATTGAAACTATTGTCTGCGTGAATAAGCGCAAAAGCCCTGGCGAGTTACTTACCTGCCAGTATGATTCGCTTCTATTTAGTCTATTGTTTTTGTTGACATGACGAGCTGGCCGGCTAAGGTAATATCACACCAGTGATAGCAAGAACTAAGGGACAATTGTCGTTAGTGTAATCATGTCTAACACCTCTATATGGGGATAGGGAAAATTATTTTTGAACTGTTCGCTGACACCTGTAGTCATGTAGTGTAATAACTGAGGGACTTACTATTATGACGACATGATAATAATCGTACCATGACGTCACTGTCAGGGCATGTTCGAATTGATATCATTACAATCTGCCAAACATTATTTTGAAAGATAATTTAGTAATTGCATGAATTTTAAAAGACTAAATTGAAACCTTTTTAAAAGGAGACATGACTTCAAGAAATATGTTGGTTGGGGTATAAAGGAAAACATTTTCGTTCATTAAAAAAAAAAAAGGAAAAATGATATTGATATCAAATGATGAAGAAGAAATTTGGGATTAGAATTCTTCAGATAAGGTTCCATGAATGTTATTGTTACAAGAACTGCATATACATCAATGAAATGAATTTTTCATTCTTGTATCCACAGATCATGATTGTTCTCAAATCTGCATTGTTGCTCTTCATCATGAGTCTTGCATTACATTTTGTCGCAGTTCTTTTTGGTGCTCCTGTTTCCACGTGAGATATTTTCTATTGTAACATTCTTTGCTTAGCTGGTATTGCATAAAAATTTTGATTCAAAATAGATCAAAGAAACTTACTGTACAGTCCACTTAAGATATTTCTCATATAAACACTAACTTAAGAAACTGTTAATCCAGTCCCAATCTTTTTCTTTTTTTTTACTATTCATTGATATATGGATAAGATAAACCTTGCTTAAGATAAACGATATTTCTGGTCCTGAGGGGTTTATCTGCAGTGTATTTTATAATTTATGAATTTGTCAGAGACTCTTTGTTGATTTCATTGATTGTACATAATTAATTTGATAATGTGTCAGGGCCAATCCTGAATGGCACGCAGGACTCCCTTACCTCCTATATCTAGATTTAGAACCCTTACCATTATGCAGGCTGGGCACCATGCTAAGTAACTGCATTGGTCAGAGAGATTCACAAGAACATTAGTTTGATTTTGAAAACATCCTTGTAGCTTTCCCTGTTATTATAAAAACAAACTGGGAAAATTCCTTACTTTGGCCACCATGAGTAAAGTTTTTGTCTTATAGGTATTAATTCAATTTTCTCTCTTTTTTCAGGTCAACAAAAGAGACTTTTCATTTTGCTGCCCTGATGACTGTTTTCATTGGCTTACCTTGTTGTTTGGTCGCAGGACCAAAATTTGATAAATGGATGGACATATTTACATCAGACAGGTGAGAAACTTGAATTGTTTTTATGTTGATTGAACCACAGTACTTCAAAGTAGACAATCAGACCAATTTATCCTTATCCTTTATTGATACTAGATATGATAAATTCACTACAGCATTAGATGTTAGCAGAAATGATCAATGAATGACTAATAGTCTACTGTTGCCGTCAGCTTTTAACTACAGTTTCGGATGATAAAAAAGATTTGATGAATTTGGTGTGGTAAGCTGGAAATGAATGGAAGGAATTTGGCAATGGTTTTGCCTATTTTGAAAAAGTATGATATCAGAATTGGGACAGAGAAATAAGGATGAGAAAAACATGCAGTCGACAACACTTAAGTTGATGTTTGGGGAGCGGAAAAAAGTTCAACACAACCGTTGGACTTCACCAAGGTCATTGACCGTCGACAATTTGTATCATGCATGAATTTTGACAAAAAAGTTACAGTAAAAGAAAGATACTTGGGCCGAATGACAAAATAGGTGAGCAAAGTGTGGTGCCTAATTCTACATTCTTGGTTAGTGCAAACCTTGGAATCACAACAAAACAAAAATCAACTCATCCGTTCTATTTTTATATACACAATGAATGATCGGGCGTGTAAATTTAGTTCAACTCATCGGTTGCGACGCTTGTGTTGAAGTCAACACTCCAAATTTAAGTCAAATCAGCGCTTTTTCCAAAGAAAAAGATTACTTCAACTTAAGAGTAGTCCACTGTATAAGAAAATGGTTTTGACATTGACTTTTAGACTGTATTAAAACTATCTTCTTTCTTTCATTGCATCACCAGAGAACCTGGCTTAGAAACAGTTGTGTACCTAACTAGTGTTGGTGCTCTTTTGGGTGCTTGGTTGGGTGCCATCCCTATTCCTCTTGACTGGGATCGACCTTGGCAGGTAAATTAGTATCTCACTTTACACCAAGAAAATTGATTTTATTTTTGTTGTTTTTTTTAGTTCGGCATTAGTGAAGAAGAGAAAGTTAAAATTTTGCACATAACACATTAACAGTGTCGAAAGCAAACCGCTTAAGTCCATCATGGTTGTTTTTACAGAAGAGACAAAAACTGATTTTGAAATAGAACAGAGAAGAGATGCATGGACTGCTTGTGTTCTATTTCTCATGCTTTCATTTGTCCGTTTGAATAGCTTTGACATCAGCAAAAGGTGTGTCATGGAAAATATCCATACATTTTCAGCAGTTTTAGAAATACGAACTTAACTGGTTTGCTTGCAATACTGACGATACATTTTTTACTCTTTGTCTACTACACGCCGATGAGTCAGCTTCTGTATTTGGTCTGTTCAGACCAACTGCTGAATGATTGGCGGGATTGACGCCTTATCTTAATAATTAGAGATATTCAGTTTATAATTTTTAATATTTGTTTCGACAGTTGCTATTTCTTTTAAACTGGTCCTGTTATACATATTTTTTCTGTCCTTTTACTTTTATTTATTTTTGTTGTTATTTTTGTTTCATTCATGGCATATCTCGTTACAACTCAACATAACTGAGAACTGTTTTCTGCAGAATTATTGTCTATCGACTCTTATTAAAGTTGAAGTACATTTGCATAGCAGCATTGATAAAGCCATCCTTTTTTCGAGCCCACTTATTATCAAATTTGTCTCCTTTTTATTCATTCTCGCGTTTATGACTTTTTGAATGTGCTTTTCCAAATAGCTATTCTGCCTTGTGATTTTCATTCATTTTCCTTTCCATTGATACCAAGATAAATGTTATAGACTAATGAATTTTTTTTCAAAATATGAGCATTCCATCAATTACAGGCTGAAAATTGGCTTCACTCTGCTATATCTCAGTTGCCATTCTTCCTTCTGGGATAAAGTGGAATTCTTGCATTTGATAACGATATGAACAACATGTGTGGATTTGAATTTCCAATTTTAACAACAAATTATAAAACAATCCGTCATTGGCAACACAGCTATTTCCTTGATGCCCATGGATATTTCATCATTACAATACAATTTCATGGCATTTGGCAGTGCAGTGAAACTTTAGAAATAGACAGATATGAATGAGGATGTGTTATTTTTATGATGTGATGTAATTATTAACATTAACTCATTAACTCTTTATCCTTTCAGAAATGGCCTGTCAGCTGCTCAGTTGGATGCATTTCGGGATACTCACTGGGTCTTTTTATCGCCTCTCTTTATCTCCCTCATCAGTACAAGGCTCTGCTTAAATCCAAATCAGTATGAATGCCTAGAAGTGTACTTGTTATTTGTAATCATCAACTGCTTTTGTACAGTCATTGCTCTCTCTTTCTATATACACTATACACTAGAATGGTATATACTAGGACTAGTATTGATACTTTTTCATGTTGTCATTTTCTCTCAGTGAAATTAATGTAAATAAAGGTTTGGAATACAAAAAAAAGAATACTTTGTCCTTTGTGTTATCATTCCATTCATTCATATTTTTGTTTACATTTCAAATTATGGAGTTTGAACAGAACATGAATGTTTTTCTTATGTATGGGTACAGTATAATCGGGATATATCAACATCTTTATACACGTTGATATAAGCAAATGTCGTTATATGAGAAACGCATGAAAGATACAATGAAAATTAAAAGATTGTAGAAATACAACGGGAGTGGTTCCCGGGTGAAAGTGAGAGATCTTAACACTTGCCTCTTGTCAAATTGTCATCTATAATCAGGGCGTTTTGAAATTCACACACAGACATGCACTCATTCTTTCTCTCCTTTAGCTCACTTGGCATAGAATGCGATGACTGTATATCCAATTTTATCACACATTATATCATAATGTTATTGACACAAAAATTCATTGTGATCAGCGAATATAATACTAACATAAAATTATTGAAAAGAATACAGTGCAGTCCACTATTCGACATCAGTTTTATCAAAAACCTGCTTATATTGACATTAGGTCCTGAATATAATGTTATCAATTATCACTGAATATACTTCTGCTTATCGACATAATTTTTCCATCTTTTCTCTAAATCGACATTGTCTGACAGTGTGTCAATAACTTTCTTTCTTATCCAATTCCCTTTTACCATTACAGTGTAGGCCAGCACAATGAGGCTGGATTTCTCTGGATCAAGATATTAAGCCAAGCAGGTGATCAACCCACTGTGACCTTTG
>JARBEQ010071612.1:2500-14566 GCA_030265355.1 Tritonia tetraquetra | reverse complement strand
GTGTAGGGTCAGCACTATGAGGCTGGATTTCTCTGGATCAAGATATTAAGCCAAGCAGGTGATCAACCCACTGTGATTAACACAGAAATACTATGATTTAAAGACTTTCTAACTGGCAGGTGATCAGTCCACTGTGTCAATAACTCTTTGCTGCCACCTTGAGCAATATATTGAGCAGAATTGATCAAAGACAGGCCAATAAACAAATCACTGTTGCCATTATGGCTATCCCACAGCTATTTGATAAAAAACGTGAGAATTTGCCAGTTTGGGAGTATAAGTTTTGTGCAAGTAATCAACAACTTGCTACTTCATATTTAATTTTGTTTTCTTTCTTAACTTTGATACTCAGAGCTGGAACTAGACATGGACCATATGCAGGCAAGTATACCAATATTTTACTTAAATAATGCAATATGTGAGGCTGGAATATATCTTCAGTTGTGCTGATTTTTTTTTGTGTAGATGAGCTCTGACCTTAGTGAAGTCCAGCCTAGTGGTTGTGTTGAAGTACTCTTTTCTTCTCTCCCCAACGACATCAACTAAAGTGTAGTCAGCTATATTGCATATGTCATGTTTTCCAATTCTCCAGTGCATACAGGGAAGTGATTTTTCATATTAGTGAAATGTTTCAATAACATGATTTTATAGATATTATAATTATTAGGAACAAACATTTCTGATTGATGCCTATGACAAGGAACAAAAAAGTAGTTTTCTATAGCCAGGCTTTTTTTTTGCCATGCTGGCTTAGCAATTATCTATTATTTTAGTTTTCTTCTTGTGTGCTTTTCTTCTCTAATCCTATCTTACTTTCAAATTGTGCTAAAATAGATATTGTTGTATAATATGTTTCTTATTGCAATCTTCTTCTTCTTTCTTTAGCTTGTTACGCCTTGTGTGGGGTCACTGCAATTTTCATGTGTCTCTGTCCATGGCATCCTTTACTGTGGCATCCTTCTCTTTGTTGAGGTTGAGCCTGAGATTGTCCTTCCACCACCATTTTTGTTCTTCCCTGCCTTCTCGTACCCTGGGGATTCATTTCCAATACTCTCTTTCCCATGTGCATATTTCTAATTGCAATGATTACATAGAATTTATTTATTTTATGTTTTTGTCAACAGCAGGGGCTTCACCTAACCGATTGGTGTTTGGAAGAAGTCCCCAGCAGTAAGCATGAATCTCTTACTTAATACTACTATTCAAAAATAGCTTTATCTATTAAATTGAAATATATATGTAAGCACAAAATTTCTCTCATTGCTTCAATAATGTGTATGTCTTATCTCTTTTTTTTCATTTTGATTATTTCAACTTTGATAATGGCATACTTTCAGCTTTTGTCTGGAAAACACTTTCATTATTTGTATTCGCAGATTGTAAATCAGTGTATTCATGCTTGTGTTAAATTGGCTGGCATCATGGAGCAACAGATTTTTATCACATTTATCACAACTTGAAATAACCTTAGGTGCATGCACTAATAATGTTAACATATTATAATGAATGGGTTTTGTCATAACCTCACAAGCTTCATGTGTGTAACTTTACATTATTATCATCACAAATATGAACATTTCTCCTAGTTCTTGTTTTCATACTACAGATCAATGCCAATGAGTCAACTGAACAGGGTAAGGGAAAAAAATTATGAAAAGTATTAATTTTGACAACATCGGACATATAACTTTGCATTGATGTGTATGGGGATAATGAAAGTGTTTTGAAATACAGCCCAACATGTATGACTTGTTATTTATGGGGCAGAGACAAATTAGACGAGGAACATGTGAAACGAGTATTACGTGACCAAAAGTTGGGATATTGACGTTAGGATGAGGAATCCATGAGGATGAGGGTTTACATGTGGTACTGTATATGTTATATATGACATCCTTATCAGACTCTTTTTTATGTTCATATGTTTATCTTGAAATGTTTTACAATGGAAAGGTGCTTTTGTCTACTCTAATACAGTCGACCCCAGTTAATCACAAGCGGATAAATCGCAAATGTCGCTTGATTGCAACTTTTCCCCAAGAAACGGAATTGATTCTATATTAAAGTCACTGGTTAATCACAACTCACTTCGGATAATCACAAAACCGACGACACTTTGCGTCACATGTTTGGTCATCTTTTTTTAGCTTTCACACTTTGCTAAATGATGATCGCATTTCTCCATTGTCAACCATAACGATACCCTCTCTGCTTCTCTCTGTCTCTGTCTATCTCTACCCCCCCCCCCCTCTCTCTCTCTCTCTCTCTCTCTCTCTCCCTCTCTCTCTCTCTCTCTTTCTGTCTTTCGTCTTTCTCTCTCTGTCCCTCTCCCTCTCTCTCTCTGTTTGTCTCTCTTTCTCTCTTCTGTCTGGCTGTCTCTCTCCCACCGTCTCCCACCTTGCACTGATTATGGGTCAAGCAGACAGTGCAGCCTCATTTGTTCAATCATTAAACAGCGCCCCTAGCCCGCAAGGAATGTAACAGACATACCTAGTTATCAAGTAGTGAAATGACCCTGAATTACTGGGCCCACACAAACTCTGCTTAATTGCAATTTCGGATAATTTCAAAACAATTGCTGCTTCCGTCATGTTGCGATTAAGCGGAGTCAACTGTAATTGGACATTTTAGTTCAACAAAGGTCACAAGTCAAATATCAGACTTAGTAAAACATATAGAGGAAAAGAATGGTAAGGTACAAAAATAGGATGAGCACGGAAATGACTCCTTTACCTTCGATTGGCCTTGTGTTGATGTGAAAGCTATATAAATGGACCAATGAATGTATGAGAAATAGAACAAAAGCACTCTGCACATGTCTTCTCTCTTCTATTTTTAAATCAGTTTTTCTTATTTCCTGAAAAAAGATCCATAATGATTTGCTTGTGTCATCAACGTAGCACCTTGTCTACCTTATCAGGTGACACTAACAGGGATATAAATACTTCAGGCTTTCCCTGATTTCCAGGTTCTTTTTTTATTATTCTTGTATAGCCTGAAAAATGTCTCTTTACAACCTCTGATCACACGAGAAGTCGGCGTGTCCATCTGAGTGATTGAGAAGAAAAAGAATCTCTGATCAAAAGTTTGGTGCACTTATTAAAGATCTATCAGGGTGTCAGACCATTGTGATTCTAAAGCAGCTCAAATCACTCTAATTCTAAGCACACACATTTCAGGTCCAGACTGTGTTTGTTTCATGTCATTCAGGCCAGTTCAGTTCGCATTCTCCCCCCTTGGATACATGCAGATTTAAGGATGGTCTTTTCTCCTTGTTAACACACAGACTGCGATCCTGTGTCTTCCGTCTTTCAGATCACTTTTCTCTCATGAAACGCTCATTTCAGAACACCACATCAAATATTTTCAGGCTTTTTTTTCATATGGTGTTTACATCCCTGTACTAAGTAAAACATCATCATAAGATAGGGAAAAAGTGATGTGTACAGAAATCTTTTATTAAACCTTTTTCAGGCTGGATCATCCTCTGATGTGCTTAATCGGCCAGGCAGACTACTCATGAGAACACCTCCATCAGGTGGTCAGTTGGGTAAGTACACTAGCATGGATAAAGCGAACACTCATATAACAAAACTAGCGCTATAATGAAATCCACTTTTAGTCTGGATTTTAAAAAATATTATCATTAACTTGACGATACCGCGAAATAGCAATATTGAATTGTGCTGTCCCGGAAATTTTGTTTTATCTGTGCTAGATAATTGTTTGCCATATTTTGAAGCTAAAATTGAGTGGAGGATAGCTCAGTTGGTAAAGCACGCCAGTCCCCATCCCTAGCAAGGTGGAGTTGCTGTTCATAATAACTGCGGGTCTGATCACCAGAATCAGTCAAACCCCTCTTCTCCTCCATGGCTGTTTTTCTGGCACTTTCACATTTTCCTACTCTCATTGCCTGATTTTGAAAAGTTTTTTAACCTGTACCACCAATCGCGGGTAAAAAATACCCACCCGGTTACTTGCTGTGTCTTTTAATGAATAGATATCCACTTGAAACTCTACCTCTATGCTTCATCCATTCATGTTTCTACTTGTATGTGTATGTTATTGTTTCTTTATCTTTTATTAATTATCATTTTATATGATTTTTTTTCCGTATCCCCGTGAACTTCGTTTTGCTTAGCCAATTGCAGGTGATTTTTCCCCACTGATGGCTGCAGAGGCCAGAAATTAAAAAAGATTATGATTTTTCATCTTTTCTTATGTATTGAGTATTTGAGTGTCAAATACAGATTATTCACTCTTTAAAAGTCAGTGGGTAAAAAAAACAGGGAGTGGCAAATATGACATATAACTAGCGTGTGTCAGTAAAGGCTAAACTATCACATGTCCAATCTGCATTAACCGCTCAGCTATAGTAAGAACCGGTAGAATTTGTAACTCTGACTTAATACATTAATGAGACCATTTACCATTTATGTAATGAGTATTCCTATTTTTAAAAGTTGAACAGCCCATTAACTTTACTCCTGTTTTTTTTTCTTGTTTTTTTTTTATCAATTGTGAGCAAAAAAACATGATCAATTTGAGTGTTAAAACATTTCAACTTTTGTATTTCCTTAGGTATTGCCAGAAGCCGTCTAAGCTATGCCACGCCTGGCAGTGTGGAGACCATGACTAAAACGACTGCCACGCCACTGTAAGCCTTACACTTATTTCATGACTCACTTTTACTTTCTATCTTGTTATCACACATTCAGAAAAGCTAAAACTAATGGTATCGGTATCAAAATTAGATAGAAAGTAATAATGGAATTAGGATCTTATAGAACAATAACAAAATTTCTTCTCCCCAATTCTTCTCCATTCAATACCCAAGTTGTTTTTTATGTACAAGCATTATTTGATTGAAATACTGTGGGTATAAACTGGGATTTCCTGTCGTATGAGGGTTCCAGTTTTGGTCACAGTGGGCTGATCCCCTGCTTGGCCTAATATCATGATCCAGAGTAAATCTGCCTCATGGAGCAGGCCCTACGCTGTAATGGTAACGGAACTGGATAAGAAAGAAAGAAAGAAAATTTTAGCTGCAAAGTCTTTTGCAAAAACAAATCAAATAAGTGAAATGTATATTCATGTTAGAAAGCTGATCACTTTTAGTGAAGAGATATAACTTTGACAACTTCTTGAGTGTCTGTTGTCAGTTCGATCCATAGCCAAAAAAACGCTTGGTACCTAGCGTGTAATGTGTAATATATTATTATTATGATGATTTTATTGATGTCCACCATTTGTTAAGAAAAATTTCTGAAAAATGACAAATAATGTTTACCCTGTATTTTTATTTTTTTGTAGTTGTAGGTAAAAGACTGGTACTTTTTAGTGTTAAAGGATTGCAAAATTTCTTTGTAATGAACTGTACCTTTTTTACAAAGACTAAATAGTTTTTTTCTTCTGTCTATCTAGCACTGTGCCTCGTCCAATTTGCCTTAGTCATACTGAGTGATGGTGAGATACGAGTCCATTCAAACCAAACTCTGACCTTGATGAACAGGCCACAGGACATGAAAATATTGTTTTGATTTTTTAGATTTAATTTTTTTATCTGTTTTGATGGTATGGCAGAAAATTAAATGTCTTTTTTTTCTTTTTCTTTTATTCAGAAATATGTCTTAAACCAATAACTGACATTGTTACACTGAATTCTTTGCAAAGGCGAAAAATGATAATAATTCCTCAGTTATATATTTAACTTAAAACTTCACACATCAGACTTTTCAAGGCATTAGGTCATGTCCATATATTTTCAGTCCTTTAAAAAATTATTATTTTGTTATTTATGTCACTGTCGGAAGTAGACATTGTAGTTTGTATTTCCGAGTTCTGAATACAATTTTGAAAAGTTTTTTCATTGTGTTTTGAGAAATTATGTTTTCATTTTGCTACATTTCTTGTATGTTTAAGTGTAAGAGCTGTGAGTCTCAAGGGGCGAATAAGATGTTGGTCTATTACAGAATACTTTACCAACTGTTGGTTGAGAACTTGTGCGCGCTTCTACACCTGGGTTGAGTGAGGCAATTGGAGTGAAGACTTTGTCCCAGAAAACAATGAAGTGTCTGGAGTGGGACTCAAACTCATGACCACACTCCTTTGATGTTTTAACCACTCAGCCACTTGGCCTCTATTTTCTGAAATTGTTTTGTTTCTGTTTGTTTGATTGAGCCCCATTGATACTGCAGAGGGGCCAGCCTTATGTTCAGCCATGAAAGGCACACAAGATACCAGTCATAAATGCCGGCATTCCGACCACCAAGCACAACTGAACACAGAGCCGAAACTCTTTGGTTCAGAGAGTTTCAGACAAGCAGGTGATCAGCTCAGAACTCTTTACTGTCACCATGAGTAATACACTGAGCATTATTAATCGAAGACAGTCCAATAAACAAATTACTTTAGCTCTTGTGGGTACCCTCTCGGCTATTGATAAAAACTGGGAGGTTCTACTACTTTGGGCAAAAATTGTTTTGACTTTTCTTTATTAACCATTTCCTGGAGGGATTCAGTTTTTATACAAAACCATTGTAGGGTATTTCTTTGTTGATTGCTCAGTAAGTAACAATCAGACTTTCACAAAGAAATCGCGATATCCCTCAGAAAATGGGAAGTCAGGGAAAGTTGGATTTTGGTTGGATTTTTTGTTGTATGTTGGATTTTGGTCAGATAAACCACTTTGACTTTGCAGTAGGATGATTAATGAACAAACGAATTGTCTATGAAACTCGCCAAGTGTCATTTTTATAATATCACCCAGCCTAGTTATCGCGCATCGCCTTGTTTTTGGTAATGCGAAACATTTTTATTTTGATCGAAAGGCATGATTCATTCAAGTATTTTTGTTGACGGATATTATCTAAATATCAGAGTTAAACTTAAAACTTGATTGTAGCTGTGGTTTAGACTCTCAAGTGTTTGTAGGCCTATCAGTATCAGAAATTGTCGTAATGGGGAGTGTTATTTTAATCCCTAAGTGGCTAATATACCCTGAATTAGTATTCCATCAAGCAAAATACAAGGCCTGATAATTACATGATTTGGAGGTGAGTTTACATTATAATTGATAAGATTCATGAAAAAAGGTGGTAGGATGTTTTGGAGCTTGGTAGGAATTTTTTAAGATTGGTTTCCATGGACACCCTGTTTAATTTGTCTTCTGATGTTTTCAACAATATAGGTCATCGGCCAGCTCTGACATATGTTGAGTTTGCTCTGGGCTAAAAAAGTAAAGATTTTGATGACACAGTATGATGATTGTATTGTAAAGGTCTTGTTGGGGACAAGTTTGACAGTATGAGAGTCTGTTGCTGTCTTTTTACTCCCTTAGAGGGACATCGGCTCAGACGAATAAGCTATAGAGTGGTAGATAGATCGATCATCGAGCGGATGTCCCTCTATCTCTGGTGAGATGAAGATGTTATTTGGCGGGCATGGATTCGATCTTTTATGATGCATATCAGTATCAGTGCTCTCTGGCTATTTTTCTGGCACTATTATTACATTTCGATTCAGTTATTATAACAATGCTGCTGAGATCATGTGAACTCTTTAATTCCACCATGCCAATGCATGGAAACTGATATGATATTATGTCCTGATTCTCAGTGAATAGATCCACTATAAATGTATCTATCATTTTACTTTTCATGGACCAAGAACAGTAGAGAAAACTAGACAAAAAACTTCCATTAAACTTTTCATGGTGTAAGGGACATAACCATTTTCAGAAATGATTCATATATTTTAAATTGGATTACTTCCCTTTATCAGGTTAAAAAGCAAAAATATTCTTTATATTTTGGGGGGTCAGAAATTGGTCCATAGTAAAAATCCAACAACGGAACAAGATGAGAATAGGGAGTTGAAAACGAAAACCAACGGATCACTGACCTATTCCAATAATACTAATAACTAATAATGTATTACCTGAGTTCTACGGGGAAAGTTACCGTACTGTTTTAAATTACTATTTAAATAATATAGCAATCCAAGTGCTTGTCCCTCCTTTTTCTTTTTGTATTCTCCCTGCCGTTACCGTTCGTAATCGGAAGTTAGTAAGTATATTATGTTCTTGTGTTAAATTTGAATACAAAGAAAGAGATAGATAAAAATAAAATAGGAAAAGAAAAAAAAAGTGATGATTAACTCCCTTGTGAATTTCCTGACATCAATGGTGTACATTTACCGGACTGCACTGCACCGATACCTAATAGAAATATAGATTATAATTGGATATAGACGGTCTTTAAAGAAAAGAAAAAAACGTGTGTGTGCATTGAAATGCAGACTCATTCCCCGTATACATAACAAACCACATACCGTACGCTGCTGCACAAACAAAATAATGATTTGTCAATAGTCACCTGAACCTAAATAGTAAAATGTGGTTATATCAAAGACAGGAAGCAGGCGTTGAAATGACGTTTCTGGACTGAAAGCGCCCTAAATCAAAACATCCGAAAACAAAGACGGGAAGGTCTCATTCATCCTCACTTCCTCCTCCTAGCTCCTTGGCGTGGAGGAGCATACGGCGTCAACAAACCATCTTCATTCAATTCTGTCTTGGGACAATCGTTAGAGATCATTTCCTTGTTCCCAAATGGTACCTTTTCCTTTCGTTCTTTTATATACTGAGGTGCCTGTGTCATAGTCATGATTGGGTGCCCAGTTCGTGTCATTTCTAAGGGAATTGCATCCTGCTTCTTCTCCTTTCTTCTTCTTCTTCTTCTTCTTCTTCTTCTCCTTCTTCTTCTACCCTCAATTGTGTGGGATCGCCGGTACGTGTTCCTGTTCTCAATTCCCTTCTACTTCTATTTCTATTCTCAGCCATAAACAGCCTTCTCTAATCCCACTGTTTGCATGCCTTCATTTATGCAGTCCTGTAGCCTTCTTCTTGGTCTACCCTTCTTCCTAGTTCCAAAATGGCATCCCTCTTACTCTTTCCCTACGTACCAACTTCCATATCTCCTCAATCTGTGCCCGTGCCATCTCTCTTCTTAGTCTATGAGACATGAGTCCAACTTTCATTTTTCTCCTTATGTGGACATTCGGCACTTAGGTTTTGTGAGGCCCAGGAGAACCTTTGCATCTTCATCTCTGCCACTTGCACCTGCCGTTCTTGTGCATTGGTGACTGCTACCATTCCCATACAAGATTTGGGTGGCTAATTAGCTCAGTTGGTTAGAGCGTGGCCTCGGTCTCTGGCTAGGCGGTGTTGTCTTACGCCCCGGTGTGGGTTCGAATCCCACCGTCGTCTTTTCCACTTTTCTTTCTAAGGCTATTTTTCTCTGTTTTTCTGGCACTCATGCTACATTTCCATACCTTGATTTATCATTCCCATACCCCACAACATTGCATTGTCTTACTACCAATCGTGGTATTTTTCTCTGTCTGGCGTTATGTTTCATTTTCACTTTTTTATTATTGAGTTACGAAAATCAACCATAAAAATCCTCTTACGACGCATTTTGAATGTTGTAAGTATTTGTGGGTCGAGAATTATTTTCATCTAGGCCAATGAAGACTGCCGGAAGTTCAAACTCAAAGTCGAATAATACTAACAGAGAGAAAAATGTTTTTGTTGTTGTGTCCAGCTGAGGAAGGGTTTTACCCGAAACGTTTTGTATCCCTGTTATTGTCTTTATTGGACGTCTTTTTACATTTTTCTCTCTGTTATTCGACTTTTCATCTAGGCTGCGCAATGGTTCGAGCAGGTGCCTTTCTCTGCCAAGGTGGATTCAATCGATCCTTATTATTATGAAGCATTATTTCACTTTTCTTCCGGGGTCTTTTTTTTTTTGGTGATTTTTCATTTTTCTGTCACTGTTGCATTTTCCTCTTTTCACGATTAGGTTAATGCAATGATAGTAGTAATACCGACGATTGTCAATGATAAGATAATCAACCCAAGGAATCTATCGAGGTCAGCCGGAGATTGGTGTCACTTTGTTCATCCTTGTTCCCATAATTCTCTAGTGGTTATCGACAATCGGTGGTGTTGTTATGACGTCATCGTTTTCTGAGTACACGATACCTCGTAATGCATTTTTCTATCCGAATAGTGTTAACTATTTTTTTTAAATCGCACCAATATCATGTAATGCGTACTATCCGGTGCACGCTATAGCACAAGTAACAAGGAGAACGCACGTGAAACAACTCAAAGTGTCCTCACTCATCATAATGTGAAAAACGCTGAGTTGATTATCCTATGTATCGATCATCTTTGGTAAAACTGACATGAAATGAAGGTCAGCTCTTGTATAATAATCTTATCCCACTTTTAAAATCTCCAAAAAAATGCATGGAAACTGACAGTTTAAAGTTAGAGCCGTTTTCTTTTGTGCTACGAAAGGGCTCGTGTCATCGCAAAAAAATGACGGAAAAGGATGAAATTGAGAATTAGTCGAGACACTTCTCTCCATCTTTCATTCCATTATAATAATACCCTAATGATAATATTACTAATGCCAAATCCGCCTGATCATTTGTTTATTATTGTCAAGAAAATCAAACACAGTTAAACGTTATAACAGACGGGATTATAGGCGTCCCTAGAGCGTTTAGCGTTTATAGCTACAGCGCACCCAATTTTTTTTTTCACCGCCAAGGGAAATAACTCTAAAACGAAACAAAAACTATTTTCGTAAATCTCCCATTGACATGTGTAAATTCCCTCCCTTGATGGAGAGGATCTAAAAGCCATTAAGCCAATACGTTGTTATTTCTGTGGATGGAATAACTATTTTCTGCCACTGTCGATGAGCAAATAAAAGGATCGCCGCAGATAATCCTCCACCGTGTATTATATCAGTTGATAATACACACTGTTCTTCTTCTTCTTCCGTTAATGTGCAGACCATCTCTGGTGTGTTGTCGCAAAATGAAATACATAATAATACAAGTCTCAGTGATCTAAACATGGAAGAAAAAAAAACTGAACAAAAGACACAAGGGCTCGCTCATTCAATTGTGTGACCATCTTCAAACTGTCCCAGAAGGATTGTAAGTCAGGTTTTCTGACAGCGGTTGGTGGCAAATTGTTCCACAGTCTTATGGCAGGTGTTGTTGTTTGGTGTGTGGGGTGTATATAATACATCATAATTATTGTCCATCAACTTATATACAACGTTAACAAAACAACGATAATAGTATTTTTTTTTTAAAAACCAAGACAACAACAGGCGCCGATTGTCAAACGGATAGCACGTGAACCGGTCAGCGTGGTCAACCTAGCTACATAGATCGTGATCAGTTGTCTGGACGGGTGACCACTCGGCCGGGCGCTGTACCCTTGGGTAAGGCACTTAACTCTGCGTATCTCACTCGACTCAGGTCGAGGGCAGCGAACGATCTTGTCAGAATGCTAGTGCTGAAGCGCCTAACAGGCAGCTGGCAGTGTATACTCCTTATGGAGTTGAGAAGGATACAGGAGTGTTATGACCTGCCGGGGGTAAACTATACATTGTTTAAAGCGCAAAGAGCATGATGAACTTCGTGGATATGCGCTGCGCTATATAAATGCCATACTTTACTTTTACCTGTTTTACAACAAACGCACTCGCATTTACTTACTCTATCCCAACTACTTTGTATCGAACTGAAAGGAGTGTTGCTAAAACATCAACATTACGTATATTTTTCTTATTTCTTCATCGGCCATTACCAAGGTACTTTGTTTCATAGCGCTAATTACAACAATCTAATGAGATTTGGTCGTTAGAATGATATCATTTCCAAAGTTGACTCAGGTGGGGGAAATAGGTTTAACGGCTTATGCGTCTTGTCGTAGTGTGGGTATCTCTTTCTCTACAATTGTCAGATCCAACCTTTGCGTCACCGCCGGGATTCGAACCCAGGACCTTCTGTGTAGATTTCGAACGCGTTACCGCTACCTCGCGGTGCCTTCTTTTTAAGCGTTGTTGTATCTCTTAAGTGTCCAGATCTTAATTTTTGTTTCTTCATGGGTTACATTAGTTGGCATTCGCTTTGTTTTCAATCATTGATTCACATCAATTTTGTCTCGGTTTTTAGTCTTAACTTTAAAAAACAAAC
>JARBEQ010071501.1:0-14568 GCA_030265355.1 Tritonia tetraquetra | reverse complement strand
CACCATTCATTCTAAGTTTCAAATATCTTCAACTTTGACAAACAGACACTATCATTAATTTTGAACTGTTTAAACCCTTTTCATTGATCCCATTACCATTTAGATATTCCTCAAATATTTAAACTTAATTGACTTAAATGTGATTTGGATACTGAAAAAAGTCCTTACAATACTCCCCCCACCCACCCCCACACACAAGTTGGCATTTGTGAGTACACCAGTCTTTGTAAAATAATAATGGAATCTTTAATTACACCCAATTACGACCACTCAGTTGCTTCATTCAAGTATTGTCAATGTTATTGCCTTCTCTGTGTTTTATAAACATTTCCCTTTACATGTGTTGTGTTCTCCTTGCGAGGTGATCATCAAAGAAGAAAAACTGCCCTCGTTGATACAAGTGCCGCCATACATGGCTGTGTGGACCTTGTGTGTGCAATACATAATAAGTAAGTTTATGACATAATGTGAATGTTTTGTGTCATCACTTCAATGTGAATGTAGGTACTTGCCAATATTTACACAGATCATTTCATCCTTCATACCCCTCAAATACATGTGAAAACGTGTGGAAACTGTATTACTTGATTCTTGTGTTAAATAAGGCTTTCATTGCCGAGAATCTAAACAATGTTTTCCATTAATAAGAGATTAATTTGTATGTTTTTTTGTCTTGACTCTTTTTAATTCTGTCAGAAAAAGGGCGAGATCAACTAGAAATCATTCCCAGACCATAAAGTCCTTTTGTGATTCATAAGCAATTCATGAATAGACTCTCTCTACTATTTTCGAGAGAAAATATACTGGTTCCTTTTGTCCCCTATTCTTCATTTCTTTTATCTATTCATAAGTAGAAATGGGAATGCTAGATGAGTGAGAATATTATGTGTGTGTGTGTGTGTGTGTGTGCGTGTGTGTGTGTGTGTGTGTAGGTGACTGTGTGCATGTGAGTATATTGTGTGAATAGTTTGTGTGGTTGCATGTATTTGTTTTGGTTACGCATGTATTCAAGTGGCTTTGTAGGGTGTCAGGAATGAATGCATGAGATGTGTTTTGTTTGTGTGTGTTGGTGTGTGTGTGTTTGTGTGTAAATGTATTATACTATCTGTGCAATCGTGTTCTATGTATAGATTTTCTCTTTGTTACCATTGAAGATGTATTATCATTATCATTATTATTATCATTTATTAATTTATCATCACTACTATAATTCTCATGATAAATTGCTGTAGTATTCAAACAGTTCTGTTTCAGTGGATTGATTTATTATTTTCCCATTCAATGTTGTGTCGTCAGAGTCAATTGTAACAAAGTTTTTAGTAATTTCCTTATTGTTTTGTTCATATCTTATTATATCATATTAACAGTTCTTTTCTTTCATAAACAGGAAAATGAGACCAAATAATTAACGCTTTATTATTACAGCACAAACATAGGTGCGTTTGTCAAAGCATGTTTAAAAAAAATAATATAAGTAAAACATAGGGTGAAGACAGATTGAAGTGAGGGAATGCCACGTGGCCTAGTCCTCAATTTCCGCCAATAACGGTATGTCAATTGCTCACAAGTGAGGCTGGAAAGCAGAGCCCCTACTTCATATTCCATTAGTTTATACTTCCATGGCTTGTCCATACCTCTGTAGCTGTTGGCTGTCTTAAACTCCATGGAATCTCCAGGATATGAAGAGTTCCGGAATTGTCACCAACAGCAATTAACTGTTGTTTTTCTGTAAGGAAAATGCAAAAGAGTGTTTAAAATCAGTAAATATTTAGTGAATAGGTGAGAAATTACAAACAAAATTACATGTTTAATCTTTTTCATATACTATAGCTGTAAATGTAAATGGTGATAAAATGACACCTACGGGTGACTTGGTATGGATAAATCTGGCTGATGGCTGTAGGAGACACACTCTGACTTAGTGTTGGTTCATGTGTCTTGTCCAATAAATCCCACACGTCAATGCTTCCTAATAAGGAAAAAATCAACACAATGAATGATTAAATGCTCTAACTTTTACATACCAACAATTGAAATGAACAGAAATACTACTATACATATAAAAAAAGAGAGAGAGGGAGAGAGAGAGGGAGGGAGAGAGAGAAGAGAGAGAAGAGAGAGAGAGAGAGAGAGAGAGAGAGATACAAGCAAACGGACAGATGGATAAAGGGCTCCACCCTAGCTTGACTGGATATGATATTTTTCTCCTACAACTTTTTGATAAACCCATTAAAACGATATATTTTTGGAAAGTTAATTCAATTTTCTACGAGATGATTACTGTTTTTCAAAAATCACTCTTTGTCAAAATAGAGTTATTTCTCTTGGCTTAGGATTTTAGAAGGTAGTTACTTTGACCAGCTTTGGGGCGGAATGGGTTAACGCAAGCTAAACATACACCGATTTCTGCTGTGCATACTAATGCTGCCTTATAGTAACTCACACACAAATTTTAATTTTTCTCTGTGAGGTCATTTTCAAAGTTACTACTTTTAAAGCACTGAATATAACTAATTCTACACTATTTTTTATGATTTTGATTACTATATTGTATGCACATAATTTTCAAGCTTACCATCAATTTTTGCGATAAAAAATACACCAGGCCTTGTGGGAGACCAGCAGCCACAAGACATACGAACTTGAGATGATGCTGAACACAGGATAGGACCACTCTGTTGATGTTAGGAGATGCAATAATTGTATTGATTGCAGTGAGCTAGAACAACTAGTTGGACTTCTTTAAATGAATGCGTCAATGAACGAACGTAGTGTATGCAATTGTAAAAAAAGTTAGTTGATGAGAATACACAGGAGTTCACTTCTTTATATGTGTTTATATTATTATGCTGCATCAGAGACACTCAATAACAGATCATTTTCTATTTCATTACTTGTTCTGCTTATGACTATACATACAAATACTGATAAACGCATAGCAATTGAAATTTTACACTTAATCAAGCAGTCAGAACATATCCATGTGATCTGGAAACGAGCAACGTATACTAATATACATTTCTCCCTTTCTTCACTGAATGTTTAGTAGTAATTGTAATCGATCAAATTATTAATAATTTCATATGTCAAATTTAACACAAATATGCTGAATTTTGTTCTATTCCTCATACATAAAATCTATCTATTGCTGACGTTTCAAATGTAGCTCCTTGGCACACAATTAGCCTAGATTGGCTTTAAAAAAGAAAACTTAAAGGCTGTGAAATTGTCACATGTAATTAGTACTTGTATGTAAAAAAGGTAGGAAAATAATTTGATGCTTACATTGACACCTTCCTTCCATAAAGCAAGGCTCCAACCTCCAACACTGAGAAGAATATCTTTGAAAAAAGGCGATCTCTGCATGGAAACCACAGGACCGTCATGCAGAGTGTGGTAGTAAGCTGGTTTGGGGGCTGATTACATTGGGACAAAAGGCATAGTGTAAACATTACTTTATCACAATAAATGTTAAAGGGAAAAAGAAATCATATCAGCCACAAAATACAAGAAGGGAGAAAATCTATTATTTCTTTGAAACAAAATTACTTTACAGACACGTATGCATTCTTAAAGATTATAATTCTTCATATAGATGCCAATTTTATGATTACATTTAAAAAAAACACTATGCAGTAATGCAGTAACTGTCAAATATCACTGTGCTAATACTATGACTATAATATAAGATATCTCTGTATTCAAACTAAAAATAATGTGTGCCTCTACATCAGATTTTACTGTTGTACAAACTAGTTTTATTGACCCCTTGAGAAAGTGGGGAGAGGGGGGAGGGGGGGGGGGGGAGTGTAGCATATCATTACCCCTTTTGCCTCTTGATCAGAAGGTACTGGATTCGATTCCTCAGCGGCAAAGTTGTTGGGTTTTTTCTCTGAACTTTCTCGAGTTTTTATGGCCCTGACCCTGTGGATTCCTTATGGAATCAAGTCCTATCATCTTTGATATGACCTATAATGTGTCGCCAAGGATGTAAATCAACTTAAAAACTTTTCTATGATCCCTTGGCATATCATCTATTGTCCAATCACTAATCCCCTATGCTACATTAATCAACCTCATGAAAAGGATTCAATTGTTGGTTTTTAATTGTTAAACAATTAAAACCTCATGACATTTAAAAAATGATTTATGATTGACTAACACATAGAATATGCATGGGTGCCAGTACATGGATGTGAAAAAATCTGCAGGCAGATGACTTACAACCAAATCAATTGAAAGTTCTTAGGTTTATATAAACAATATAATGACTCGGACAATTAAAATACAGGAGAGGCAACAAATCTAAGGCATAAAAAAGGGAAATCCGAAAATTTCATGCATATGATGCTATCTGAAAGTTTCTGAGGCCTAATCTATGTGAATTACGGTTCTTTACATTATTCCTCTCCCTTATGTGGCAAAATCTGCTCAATTTTCTTATAGCTGAGGGGTTTACCACCAAGGCAACAGTAAATATTGTTATCGCCAAAACTTGGGCAACACCTAATAATGTGTCGCTCTTTGTGCCATTCAAGGTTTGGGGCACAGTGGGCTGATCACCTGCTTGCCTTATCTACCTGATCCAGAGTTCTTCTAGCACTGTGTTCAGCAATGCTGAACATGGAGTGGGTCGCACACTCCTTAGGGGTATAACCGAACAAAACAAAAACATTATTCTTTATAAAAAGATCTTTGTCAATAAAATGGTGGTCGAACGGTTAGCACACTGAACCGGTCAGCATGGTCAAGCTACATTGATCGTGATCAGTGTCTGGATGGGTGACCACTTGGGCACTGTGCCTTTAGGTAAGGCACTTAACTCTGCTTACCTCACTCAACTCAGGTGTGAATGAGTACACGGCCGAGGGCAGTGGAGATCTTGTCAGGCAGCTCGCACTGTATACTCCTCATGAAGTTGAGAAGGATACAGGAGTGTTATAGACTGCCGGGGTTAAACTATACATTGTAAAGCGCATAGAGCATGATCTAATTCGTGGATATGCACTATATAAGTGCTATGCTTTACTTTTTACTTTACTTTTATATTCACAGACTTAATAATCATAAATTCATGGTTTATCAGTCGACTTACTTTGAATTTTACCAGAATCCTGATCCTTCTGTGGCATCCAATCAACATAGACAACCTCTCCATCCTATGAAATCAAATATTTCAGTAATTAGTTTGATCAAACTTTTCATTTTTCCGCACTACATATTTCCTACTTTAATTCAAATTAATTCAAAGAGGACTACTACTATTATTGGTCTCACATTACTAGTTTTTATTGGGTCTTTTAGAGGAGGGTGGGAGTGAAATGTATGATGGGGTAAAAGCAGTCAGATGAAAGCAGATAAAGTTCTTCCAATTTTTATGAGTTATAACAAGTCATAATAATTCTCACCTCTGTCCCAACATAAATGTAAGTCTTCACCCCGTGAAGAGTTCTTTCTTTGCCAGAACTAGGTTTGTTGCTATGGAAACCTCCTTGTATTGTTGCAGTTGGATCTATTTCCTTGTTTTCTGTTCCAGTACCCACTGGAGAAATATTTAAACAAAGTAAATATGCAAGGTGAGGAATTAATGCGTCTGACTCTTTAAGTCACAGACATCATGTGATATCATGTAATCAAACATTTACCAACTTTTTAAATAGTGCCTGTCACTATCAGATATTAAGAGAGGAGTTTGGACGTACAAAGTGGGCATATTATGTACCACAAAACTGAATCTTTAAAACTCTTTTTTGGCTATACGTTAATATGGTAATTTAAAAGGTTAGTTTTCATCAAGATGCTACAAATTGTAGCTCAGAATGTTTTTCCACTCACAGGCAGATCTGTCTCCCTGCCGTTCTTGAATAGAAAATCGTGTTGGCGCATGATCTCCACCTGGCTCTGATTTGGACAACGTCACCTACAGTGTGGCAAATGTTTAGTGAAATTGAAATGATTAATATTCATAACATTGTTCCATTTACGTAAAAAAACCAACAACTTCTACAATAACTGACAAAATCTATAAAATTGCAAACTCTATAAAAAAGTTGGGATGTAGCGACCATTATTATGTCTTCATGTCATCTTCTTGGTGCACTTGTTGTGTGGGTGTTGTCAGTGGTTGGTGTGTAAGAACGTATTAACAGAGATTGTTATGTGTTGTGTAGACATAGTTAGACTTGGGTTCTCAGACCAGCCACACAAAACAAATATTGTTATCAATTCCTTTAGGTTTTATTGTCATAAAGACATTTACTTTAGTATACACCCTACATTGTCAAATCATATAAATCTAAATTCAGTTACCCTCAGATGTGGCTTCCAGGAAAGATCAAGATATTTGAAGGTGTCTGGCACTCCCATTGGCTGCTTAGGTCCTTTGTCTTCATGGAATTTGGGTGGTTTTGTGTCCCAGAAATTAACACAGCTGAGGATCAGATAAAGTCGTTGTAACACTAAGCTATATAGAAATTCAGTTTGATTCTTTTGGTACATATTTGCAATCAAATAAGAATATAAGTAAAACTTCAAAACCAAAAGATCGTAATCAATACAATCATAAAAAATATATTGTTTGTTATCTTCAGCAGTTACAAAATTGTTTTGTGATAAAAGCAAATTAGATACAGGTTATTCTTCAGTTCTAAAGCTTACTAGTCAGTAGCACAGCTAAGGAGCTGGGTGCATTGAAAAGATGAATTTTCCTGAGGTACACCCATCTTGTTCACCTGTTGTGAAAGCAATCAAAATAAAATTTAAGGATAAAATAGAAATTGTTTTCAAACATAACATTTTTCATAGAGTATTTTTGATAAAACTTGAAGATTGTGTGCATCTATGAATGTGTCTTATCTTATCATTTTGTGCATTTCATCATTTCATTAACATGCAAGTGGAACACAATGTAAAGATATCTCAAAAAGAAGTCGGTAACCTAAATTTGGACAAGCAAGTTGTTCTCTACCTTCCTTGTATCATGATTCTGTTGTTTTTTATATAAAAGCATTTCCCATTACAAAACATAGTAGCTCTATTTCTGGATTTATTACATATCAATTTGGACCCTAGTGTCTAGTCATAAAAAACACAATCAATGGTTAACAGAAGAAACTTGTCTTTTCTAAGATTATAATATGACTATATATTATGATACTATAAAAAAGAATAGGTGCCTATGCTTTGCTCAGGTCATCAAGTGTTTATTACTTTTAGTCAACCTGTATTGTATTACAAATGTGATATCTCATTATTGTAATGAAAGCGGTAATACATTAGAGGACATGGTCAGTGGACCGCCACAGATAAATGATAACCCGTACAGACTCCACCTTAAACATTGAAAGCTCAGTCAGAATTTTTGAATTGATATATTTCAAAATTGTATTCATTTTTTCACAGTAGGTTGATCACCTGCTTAGCTTAATATCTTGATCCAGAGAAATTCAGCACTCATAGTGCTGGCCCTACACTGTAATGGTAAAAGGGAATTGGATAAGAAAGAAGAAAGTATTCATTTTTCTAGATATTCATTTATATTTTGCAAGTATGTGTAACTCAAACAGCAAATACACCTATTTTTCAAAAACTGAAAGTGGTATATATTATGTAGAGGGGTGAGAGAAGAAAAGAGAATAGAAAAGAAATGAACAAAAATTAAGAATGTTGATTCACAAGATTATAAAAGAAACAAAGCATTTTCTACAAAGAACCTTGTCTGGCCGAGGCAAATTCACCACGGGCCCAGGATCCTGGGGCCGTCTGTCCGCCCGGCCAACATTCTTTTAGTTTTTTACACATTTTAGAACATTTAGAGCATTTTTGACCAACCCCATCCACTTTGTAATTATATAAAAGATTAAAGAAATAATTGCTGCCGAATAAGCAGAAGTTCAATATTTAGCATAAGAGAATTTTATGCTTATAATTGTATCTTAAACAAAGATTTATGAAAAAAAAATTTAAATGGTGTTGAAAGTGACAATTGCCATCTCTTTTTCTTTTTCTTTCTCTCACGGGGCAACACTGAAATGTAACTTTATACTTACATGCATGTGGTCAGGAAGCCATTGAATGTCTGTGACGGGACCCTTGTGACTGTTGTCGATACTCGATACAGCACAATAACGAACGATTGGTGTCTTCAAAGCATTAGGGTCTTCAAAGCCAGGCTAAACAAGTTGATAAGCAGAGAATAGATGAGAATTTATTATAGAAAGTTATTTAAAAGGGAATTAGAAATTATGCTTCTTTTGAGTTATATTATACAAAACTTGATGGACATAACCAAAAAATATAATCATTTCAATAAAACATCTGGAATTTCAGAATAGATTTAAATTTTCTTTCTATATCAATAGCCTTTAGTACCTTTTGGAGTAAGGATAGATTTAAACATGATCAAGTGTAATGAAGTGTCACCTAGTGCAGTGTCACTAAGTGCATCTATGTACTTTGACAAGGTGTGAGTGTGCATGAGTGTGTATTGTGGGGAGCGAGTATTGTTATTCTATGTATTAGTCATTTCTGTCCCTTTTTCTGTAACCATGCTGTTTTGAACTGTCGTATTGATTACTATCAAAAGAGCGCTTAAGCAAGTAAAATGTCTCTCATTTCTATCTGAGTTTATGTGTTATATATCTGTTGTATATCTGTTTTATATTTGGTCATCATCATATGATGAAATGATTCAATTCTTTGGAAACAACAAATTTAAAATGACTAACCAATACAGTTCTTTTCTTGTTCCTATTGCTGCCTCGTTGCTGTTTCAGTCTATCTGCGTGACCTGAAATATCCCATAAAACAATCTGGCCATTGTAGCATCCTCCGGCTACAATGTTGGGGTCACTTGGATTGAAGCAAAAACTCATCACATCATCTGGAGCTTCTAGGATAAGCTGAAAAGGCAGAGGAGTTAAATTGTGATGATAAGTTTGATTGGACATTTATCATTTGATCAAACCTCATTGATATATTAATATAGCAGTGTTGAAGCCTGCTTTATGTTCAACCTTAAATGATGTACAAGGTGCCTGCATAATTCAATGCACTAAATCCTTGTGGATACCCCAAGGAAAAAACTATGGAAAATTGAAAGAATTTGTCAGGTTGGGCTGAAGTTGAAGGTATAAAACAAACAAAATATGAACAGTTTGCCCTGCTTTTCTGGAACATGAATAGATCCATAAATTTTCTTTCAATGTGTTTGCAGTCATGATTTAAGAAAGAGCTCTGAAACACCTACTCCTCTCCCATAAAACTGCACAATGTTTTTGATCTAAGATTATCACTGCTTACCTGGGGATGAATAGGATCAGCAAAACTCCAAATCAATACTAAAGATGGTGTCATGATGACTTTTGCTGCCTGGTCTATCCGTTCATCAAAGGAAAGTTTTTCTGCAACAGCCGTGGCCACAACACCTTTGATTGTCGGATGCCATTGAATCCATTGGATAACTTTGTCTTTGCTGAACTGAAGATCAGTGAAAGACTGGTATTCCTGAAAAAAAAAAGAAAAAAAAGGATGTCTGTCATATACATTATACAACAATTTCAAAAGTTTGTTTAAAAAAACTGAGGAAGAAAAATAAATCAGTTGAAATGATATCATAAAAATTGAAAAAAATATGTTTGTAATATTTAATGGAAACTGAAGAAGAAAAAAAACTCACTTGAGATGACATAAAAGTGTATTTGGTTGAAGCAGCAAAGAAAATGACCACAAGACAGACATACTGTACATATTACTTTTATACAAAATCAGATTCGACACCAGAGAGGGAAATTTAGTACTTAAAATAGCAATATCTAAATACTAACCTTAAGATGATTGTCGGCTTTGCTCCCGAATGTGTCGTCTCCCTCTCCCAGGTGAATCCAGTCAATGTGGAAAACGTTCATAATCTCATTCTGCTCCAAGGCTTGATGAAAGCTGAATTTAGAAGAAACACATCTTTTCAATGTAATCTAAGGCTATATTGAAGCCCAATAAAAGGCATATACAAGTTGATAGATCAGACCATTGCAAAATGAAAAATATTCCATGATTTTTTATGAATTGCTTTTAATAATTCATGAAAAGAAGAAGTAAAAGAAGCAAGACTATCACATGGTGAAATATACACAGATAAATTGGATTTCTCAAATTACATTTCCAGCTGTAGAGTCATTTCAGTCTACACACAAACTTGTTTTATATCTTTATTTATCATCTACAGTTAAAGCTCGTTATACCGCCTCTCGTTATACCGCCATTTTTTATATACCGCCAATAATCATCATGAACGGAACAGTGGTCTATATAAAAACTATTAAAATCTCGTTATACCGCCATCCGCCATCCGTAGGCAGAGGAACCAATAGTATATTATAGTACAAATTATGTTTGTTATACCGCCAGCTTGTTCAAACTAAGCGATATGTCCGGGCGGAACTATCAGCGAGTACCAGAACATCACAAACAATAATCCTTAAGAGAAGAATCAAGTATCGTGAGACCGAAGCGGCCTAATTTAGAAAGCCCCACAGTCAGGAATGCCTTGTCCAATGACAATGCATAAATCATGATTCCCTTCGCTACCCTCTGCTATCCTACTTGAACGGACGTCAGTTTATTAGTTTATCACACTGTTGCTATGCTAACACTAACAACACACTGCCTTGCTGCCGTCGGCCTTCAACGCACTGTGAGTGAGAGGCTGGTAGGCCTACGTGGCTTCCTATTAAGTCACTTTGTGTGAGACCAAACGATCCGCCAAGCATAATAATTTCATGATTGCACCTTGTACCAAGTACCATTTCGTTTTACCGCCAAATTTGTTATACCGCCAATTTTCAACTGTCACCAAAGTTGGCGTTATAATGAGCTTTAAGTGTATTTAAATAAGGAATGTATTTTATACTGAACAATATTTACCTGTTGGCAACATTTGAAACAAATTGAGAAAATCCTGCAGATTTACAATAGGCCTGTTGTTCATCCTCTGTGAATTCCCTGGGGTATGTCTGGCAGTTTGCATTACGAGGATATTTCCATGTTGTTTGAGTTCCTTCATCAACTTGATTACTTATGGCCTGAATGAAAACAACCCAATGAATTGTAGTTCAAACCATAATATGTCTCATGATTATTGTTTTTTTAATGATTTTTTTGCAGACTAAAACAAAATTAACTATTTCAGTAATTTGTCCAACATTAACATATATGGAAATAAATCTTGGATACTCAATAGTAGAGACAAAAGAAGATATAAAGCAACAGTCACAAAATTTTTCAGAAGAATATTTGGCAAAACTAGAAGAAATAAAATAAGAAATACTCAAATTTTGAGACAAAGTTAAGACAGACAGTTTAGAGCAAAAAATAGAAGTAAATGAATTAAGATTGTTTAAGCATGTATAACGAATGAGAGGGAATCCCCCATAGATAAATCTGACACTAAAGATAAACCAGCAAATGACACTGAAATAAATAAATTTTGTGCACATGTGCCATTCAAATAAAACCATGTACTCTTTAAAAAAGACCACATACTCTGATTACTACAGACACATTATAATATACCCTCACACAAAGCATTTATGAAAATATTTGCAGTGAAACATGTAATAACAATATCATGAAAATGGTGACAATATGGATAAACAAGGAAAGAATGTGTAACAGTGCCAGAAAAATAAGTAGGCTTCCTCATATTGCTTCAAAAGTCTGGCAAGGCCGGCAGGCATGAGTTCGATCCACCAATTCGACATGTCAATTTTGGTCTTTCTCATAGGCTTATTTTTCTGGCACTGTTACACATTCTTTCCTTGCTTATCCAGTAAAAAGATGATAGCCTGATATGAACAAAATATACCTAGACTGTCAATGAGAGTAAAATATTGTTCAGTTGACTCCAGTTTCAGCCAAGATGTATTCAATACTGTGAACTATTTATCTCTTAATAAAGAGGAACAGTGAAAATTTTGTTCTGATAATAGTCAGTGGTATGAATGAACTTTCAAACATTATTTTCTTACTTGCACTGCTTTGTCCAGTTCAATCCGATTGATGTCAAAGTTTCTATCATCTACTGGTTGGCATTCCACATATCCATCCTTCATATCTGCCACATTCCTGTCAACAAAAGTCACTGGAGCACCAAATTCCTTGCGGATTCTCTTCACAGACACTTTAATCTAGGGAAATATAACATACAAATTAGTTTGGTAAATTTTACAAGTATAGAGAATGTGATCCTAAATATTCAATTTCTAATTGAAAATTTGCCTTCTTTTTGTTTTATTAAACTTTAACTCCTGATCACCAATGAAACAACTATATTTTATCTTATCCTAATTGCAATGCCCATCTCATTTTGAGGGAAAATAATATGAAATGAATAAAAAATTCACATTTTCCTTAAAAGATATCCTTTCAGCAAATTCATTGATAATCAACAGAAATAATGGCTAAAGGATAACATTCATGATACAACTCACCTTGCCTCTGCTCTCATGGACATGACTTTCATTAATTTCTTTCTCACTCCCTTGAGACACCCACTCTTTTGGTTCAGGAGGTATATACTGGTAGACGGTAGTGTCCTCTTCCTCCTCTTGTCCCTCTTGACCCTCAGTTTCTTCATCTTCTGGAACCTAAATATCATAAAACAGTAGCATCGATATTGTCTATAATTCCACAGACTGAAATGATTGGAGGATGTCATTTAAGGTAAAAATCCAACTTATTTTCTTTATGACAACAAGGTTTGCAATGGTAAAAAGTCTAGCAGTTGTTTGTTTCCCAAAATCTAAGTTTAACTGTGCTTGCTTTTGCTGGGTGAGATTAAAGAGAGATAATACATTTGATTGGTACTAGGTGTAACATTATCAATGTCTTTGTCTTTGCCACACCCCTCTTATACTCTGTCTTGTACTCTTACTCCTAGGTATCAGATACTACATTGTATGTGCCGATAACAGAATCATTCTGTGTTCAGAATTCACATGAATCTATTGTTACTTTAATTCTGTTATTAATCTGTTTGTACCGTACCTTATTCCATCACATACCTACTTATATTTATATAAGAAAATTACACATGGATCTAATAAGTATTTTCAAGGTTTTCTCATTGACTGAGTATGTAAAGATGAAGAGTAAGATAATATTGGTTTGCAAAGAATATCATTAAAATGGCAAGGAGGAAAGGGAACTACACATCTCTTGCAATTAGTTTCTGTTGCATATTTGATATCATTATCTGTATCGACATGTTGTATATACCTTATTGAGAGTGAAAGAAAAAAAAAAGTTCATCCTATATTGAAAAGAAACAAATCCTTTTGAGCATAAAAAGGCCATTTCCCAATTTGTGATAAGCCATATCTACATGGAAAATGTAGGGTCTATCTAATACATATTCAATAGTCATTTCAACAGGCCTGAGGACATCTGATGATGGGCATAGTAGTTCTTTGATGTAAACAGCTTTTCAGCAAACAACTATCTTTGAAAGCCTTTTCACTGCATGAATTACTAAATTCATTATTTCTTACCTTTAACAGAATTTCTCTTGCTTCTTCTGTTAGGGCAATGATAAAGTTTTGCCCATGTTTGAATTCAGGATCATACACTATCAAAATGTCCTCTCCTGGGTAATCCTGTAAAATGACAAAGAAATCTTCATATCATATTTACATTTGTGAATAAAATGTCAATATTTTCCTCATGATCATGATATTGTTTCCTTATTAACCTTTTACTTCAGATGTAAAACAATTATCTCAATTTCAAAAGGAATATGACAAACATTAGATTTTATTTCAGTGATTAGATATAAAATGATTTTCACAATCACTTTTTTCTGTTTCAACCACAGAGTCTTTCTTTCATCAGTAAATGTTTCTTATCCTAGATAACAAATTTGCGTGGGTTTCAGTTTCCCTTTTTAATAAGATTAATTCAAAAACTGACCTGAATTTGCTGCTTGAATGGATGGAAATCACAAACAGCTGCTCTAAGCCTCATGTCCTCAAAAATCTCAGACTTTGAAATGAACTTAAAGGGATTTTCTTCCGTCACATCCTCATCACATTTACAATTGTATATTTCTTGTGTCTTTGATGTCATAAACAGTGGGAAGACATTTGCTGGCAGCGCTGTAATGATGAAAGGATTTCACTTTTTTCTTTGCTTATGAATGATACAATATTGTCTATGTTACATATAAGTTCAAAAGTATGTACATTTCTCTTCTTTTTTTCAGCTCACTATTACTAGAGGTGCTGGTGGTTGAACAGATATCATGCTGATTGGATGGGTGACCACTCGGGTGCTGTGCCCTACCTCTGCTTACATCATTTGACTGTAAATGAGTACCCAGCAGAGGGCAGAAAATCTTCTTTCATTCTTTATCAATAACCTTTAGTACCTTTCGGTGAAAGGTTTATGCATGATACACAAAACTTTTGCCATTGATCCCTATTCAGTGACATCCTCTTTGCCTTTACAAGCCTAAATCCTCTCTTTTAAAAAAAAAATTATTTCTGAAACTGCATCCTGACACATTTTCTTTGGTCT
>JARBEQ010071391.1:7500-10772 GCA_030265355.1 Tritonia tetraquetra | reverse complement strand
AACTACATATTCTAAACGTAAAAGGTTAACTACGTACACCGTCAGATAATTGGCTCATTGCGTTTTGTACTGTACAATTTATTTATGGGGTTGTCGTTTTTTATCAAAGAGATTATTTCCTCAATTACCCCACGACTTACTCATCTCTGGTTATTTTAATGGCACATTTTGTGGATCTATTTCGGTCACGTTTCAACCGCTTGGAAGTTTCAATCAGAGTTGTATCGATTTGTTATTCACATCAGTCATCAATCACTGTACGATGCTGGCCTGTAGTATATCGATTGGGTTGTAAAGAAAAGCTACGCTGAGTTGACTTAGCCATGCCTGCCAGTCTGAAGATCCCTGTGATGCAGAAGAATGTTCTATCTGTGAGCGTTTCCATAAACAGTTCCCCACATTCTTCCTGGCATGGGAAAGCGATAATTGACAATTCGTGTAACAAATACTTGAAAGGATTTCACGATGTTCACTCTCGGAAAAAGGTCATCATTAATTTGCAACTTTGTCTGTTGTTCTATGAAATGTAATGTATACTCGGAGTTGATACCGGAGTGTAATGGCCTGCCCGGGGTAAACGAAACATTGTAAAGCATAGAGCATGGTGATCTTTGTGGACTTGCTCCATATAAGTGTTCTCTTTGCTTCTTTACTTATCTAGTAATATCGCACCTTCAGATACAGTGTTTAAATTTACTTTAGTTGTAACCGTCTTCCAAAATTCGAAAAACAACGTCGTCGTTGTTTGTCCTACACAATATCACGTGATTATAATATTTTACCCGTAGCATGATATTAATATATAAAAGTAAGGTGCATGGTGGAAAACATCCTTTGAAATTGTAGAATAGTGCAGTGAGCCTAGTCTATGTATGACTTGTCTTAACACCTCGCTCGCTATTAGTCGAACAGGAATTTGACAGGGTTACCTTTCGCATTTAAACAATCGTACAATCACTGCACTCAACATAAACACGTTACTCGTCCTTCTTAACATAATGCCATCTATAACAACTAACCTATTCTAAGCTTATGTCACTGGGATTTTAATACAGATCAACTTTGATACCGTATTATTGGATATTCTTAAACCTTGGAATCTGTATAATATAATATGGTTAATCTGTCAGCCACAGGGTCAGCAGGATGAAAACCCTATTTCACAAAAACCGCACTGGTCTTGTGAATTTACCAATCGAATCATTAATCATAAGAACCATGTTAAATTATTCGATTTGGAACCCTGGACTTTCCAGACAATGTAGTTCTGACATTTGAAATGTGAAATTATCAATAGCTGTCCTTTAGAACCTTTTGTAGTCATGGCAACAAATATGATATCGTAAACTTCATTCTCATGCCTTTAGCATGCCCGTGCCTTCAATACCACGTGACTATATCACCAGAAAGAAGGCAAGCGTCAAGGTGTGTTCTCGTGGTGCAGTTTTTTCAGTACTTTCCGCACAGCAAATTACCGCACAGACACCCCCTTATAATAGATTTGACTGTTTAATTACTCGGCACCATAAGAATGGAAACAAACTATGTCATTTATCGCTCGGAGCAAATTAAATTGGTAAGGGGGGGGGGGGGGGGGGGAAAAAAACAACCGGCGTGCGGAAATTACTTAAAAAAAACCGGACCATAAGAACAGGTCTTTACTCTTAACCAATGATCTCCTTCAATTTTGACACCAATTTTTTTTTTTTTAATTATTAAAAAGCATCACTAGCAACAACAACCACATCATTATCATCATCATCACCATCATCATCACCATCATCATCATTGTCAACAACAACACCTTCGATACAGGTAGCCTACACCTTTCATCTGACAAAGAACCGATCTCCACAACTTAGCTATAGTCACCAGCATTATCAACGTCACCAACACACCATCAACACACACACACACGCACACACACACACGCACACACACACACACACACATGCATACACTCAGGGCTACTTTAACAACTGTTAACCAGCACCTCCAACAACATCACATCCTCACCACCACCACCATCATCATCATCATCATCAACAACAACAACAACGTCAATACAAATACACCTTTTATCTACCTTGCAGAACCCATCTCCACAACTTAGCTATTAGTCACCACCATTATCAACGTCACCAACACACCATCAACACACACACACACACCAACAACACACACACACACCAACAACACACACACACACACACACACACACACACATCATCAACACACACACACACACACACACACCAACAACAACAACAACACACACATCCATAACAATTTCCATTTGACTGTTTGCAGGGGGTCCCGGTGCCGGTAAGAGCACCTTCTTGAAACAAGTCAGGCTTCACTACGGGGATGGATTTCCGCAGAGCGAGCGACGTTTGTTTCACAACAGAGTCTTGCAGAATGTCGCAACTGCTTTGGTTCAGCTGATAGAACACATGGAACGATTGGACCTCAAGTTCGGATCCCCAGAAGTACAGGTTAGCGTCAGTTCTACCCTTTCTTCTTTCTTCATCAATAACCTTTTAGTACCTTTCGGTGTAAGGTGTTCTACCCTTTGATTAAATCAATTATCAGACTTGTTAAAGATGTGTGTGGTTTTGAATCTCCGATTACCACTCTATCAACTTGCTATCGATCTATCTATATATCTATCTATCGATCTACCAATCTTTCTATCCATCTATCTGTCAGTCTATCTATCTATCAATCAATTAATCTATTTTCCTATCTAACCTATGGCGCACACACGCGTGCGCGCGCACACACACACACACAGCATATGTGTGTATAGTATTATTTTATGGCTTGAATTGGTGTTTGGTAACCTGTGGTCAAACAAGACATATATTCAGACTATACAACAAAACCAACAGTCAGACCCTCATCAAACCATTGATTAATGAAAGAAGGTAAATATGGATTTGCCGGAAAATAGAGCCATTGAGAAAACATGTTTTGGCTGATAGCTCAGGTGGTAGAGCGTGTAGATCACTATCTCTGGCGAGGCGTGTGGGTTCAATCCATACAGTCGACAAAACCGTTGATATCATTTTATCGTTAGCAATGCCGGCTCCTCTGTAATGTCACTATTTGGCTACGAGTTGCGTATCCACTTCCAGACACTTTCATAGCTATGACAATGTGGAGGTGATGGAATTCTGGAAGAAACAAATAAATCAATTGGGGACAGCGGCGATCAAAGAGTCGAGACAAATTTGAAATGATGACACTAACTAGGAAGCAAAGAAAGGGGA
>JARBEQ010071391.1:0-2500 GCA_030265355.1 Tritonia tetraquetra | reverse complement strand
CCTTCGAAGCGAAAGGTACCGGGTTCGAATCCCAGCGGCGACAATTGTTGTTTTCCTTCACAAAACTCAGTATAAACCTATTTGCCACTCTCTTGATCCTATGAAGGTAGGTGGGATCGATAACCTAGTCCTATCGGAGACGGAGATAAATTCGGAGGTTCCGTGTGCAAGTTGTGCACGTTAAAGAACCCTTGGCAGTTGGAAATCGAGAAGAGTAGGCCGAAAGGCCGCTACCCAGGCAAAATTAATACCGATCACAAAAAGTAACGGTGGGATGATCACCTGCTTGGCCTGATATCCTGATCCAGAGTGAATCCGCCTCATACAGCGTGCCTTACACTGTAATGGTAACAGGGAACTGGATAAGAAAGAGAGAAAGAACATTAAATAGAATAAGACCACACATAGAAAGATATTTGTCGTACAGCCAAAGTGGATTTCGACCAAACAGAAGCACGGCTGACGTAGTTTCGACACACAAATGGCTTGCAGCAAAAGCACAAGCAGAGAACATAAAATTAAACATCACCGGAATAGACAGTCGGCAGCATTCGATACAATCAACAGGCCTGCATTACTAAACATCGTGCAGCCTATCATCAATAAAGACGAACATAGAATCATACGCTTTCTACTCGGCAAAACTCAAATCAACCCAATAATCAACGGAGCATTAATACAAAAGGCAACCACCAGTAACGTCGGCACCCCCAGGGATACGGTCTAAGTCCGGTTCTGTTTATGGTGTATCTTGAACATGCCTTAAAATATGTTAGAGCTACATTACCACCCCAGGACATCTAACCGGAGAAAGAAACCCTTCGAGAAAGCATATACGCATTTGATATAGATTATACAAGTATAGATCCCATAGACATAGACATGGTACAAGACGCTCTCCAAAAGCACCACCTAGCTGTTAATGTAGACAAAACTGAGCATACAACCCTCACAAGAAGGAAAAAAAACCAAAAATAGGCTCGCTAACAGGGGACAAAGAAGATATAGAAATGAGAAAACAAATGTCCATGGTCGTACTACACACACTCTCCAACATTTGAATAAGGGAAAAGAAAATCAAAAAGAAAACTAAGCTAAAGCTCTGTAAGACCCTTGTAAAATCAGTAGGGCATATGACTGCGGGACATAGGCTCTAACACAAAGCGAAGAAAAGACACTAAATGCTTTCCACAGAAAACAACTCCGAAGAATTCTCATCATAAGATACCCCACAAAGATTACAAACAACTCGTTATACAAAAATGCAATGAAAGGCCTTGTTCTCTCTACACACTGGAAAGCAGATGGCGATTATTTGGACACATATTACCAAGAGATATAGAAATACCGACCAATAAAGCTATGAAATCATTTTTTCACCAAATCTGGCGACAGATTCAAAGGAAGACCAGTGACAACAATACACACATTCATCAACAGAGACCTCGCCCGTCTCAACAACAAAACACTGAAACTCCACTCCAAGGAAGACCTTGCCTTCATACGATCAATTGCGCAAGACAAAAAAAACACGGGCAAGAACTAACAGTAAAGATTAGAAAAGCATCCGAAGCGTCACAGTAGCCCCAAAATACGAAAAGCCCTCTCATCTCTTGAATGATGATGATGATGATGATGATGATGATGATGATGCGAGAGGAAATATAGCATCACAGAAATGGCACGTTTGAGCATCAGAAAATAAACTGATCATCAGTAAAACAATGAGTGTTTAACCTTTCATCACACAATGATATCAATGTGAAAAAATATTTAGGGTGAGGAGAGAGGGACGATTGATGATTGGCAAACGCCTTATGACGTGTATGTGGCAGGGGAGGGAAGCGAAAATCAAGGGAGATAACATGAAACCTACATCCAAAAAGATTAAATGCAATACTAACATCTCAGGAAACAAAAATAGATTTGCTCGGGCCTTCTTTAAGACAGGAGAAGATTGAAAAGCAATGATCGCCCGTGTCTAGACATGGCATAACGATTATAAAAAGAAGGCTGTCTGTTTGTTCCTCGTTTCCCTCCCTTCATCTGGAGATTGCTGGTCGATCATTTGTAGTGTTTTATCCATGTTAAATCGTGTCTCATCTCTTATCATCTCTTTGTTCTCATCAGTGCCATTGTAACCCTCTCTCGCTCGGTGTGTTATCAATTCATCCATTGGCTCCGTCTCTCGTTCAATTTACCCATTTATACCAAAGCCCACTTCTTTTCCTCTCAAACAACGCCTCACTTTCGACAGTTGAATATCTTATCACTTATGTTTACGTTCTTATCACCCACACTACATTGTATTTATTATCATTATCATCATCATCTCCATCATAACCATCATCATCACCATCATCATCATCCTCAGCAGCATTATCACCATTATCACCATTATTATCATCATCATCATCATCATTATTATTCTTTCTTTCTTTCTTATCCAATTCCCTTTTACCATTACAGTGTAGGGCCAGCACAATGAGTCTGGATTTCT
>JARBEQ010070946.1:0-24720 GCA_030265355.1 Tritonia tetraquetra | reverse complement strand
AGAGAGAGAGGAGAGAGAGAGGGAGGGAGAGGGAGAGGGAGAGATAGAGAGAGGAGAGAGGGGGGAGAGAGAGAGAGAGAGGAGAGAGAGGAGAGAGAGAGAGAGAGGGAGGGAGAGGGAGAGATAGAGAGAGAGGAGAGAGCGAGAGATAGAGAGAGAGAGAGAGAGAGAGAGAGACAGACAGACAATTCAAAACTTACTGTGAAGATTGTCCCAAAGAGATCAGAGCATCCATAATAGGCTGGAAATAGCCATCAGCGCTGTCAGCATGAAATACTGCATGCTGGAAATTTTCTAAAGTCTTAATCAGTTGCATCATAGCTGTGTGAGTCTCATCATACACAGAGCCGGCCTGTCTCGAGTCATTCCACTGTTGTTGTACAAGCATGTCCAGCTGAAAAAATAATATTACAAAAAAACATGCATGTTTGTTCAGTGACAGTATGAAACAAAATTAATTAATAAAAGAACAGTGATTCTGAATAGTATGCACTTGTCAATCCTACTCACGAGTAACTTGTGGAAAGAATAATTTTAAAAGATATACTGTAAAAGACATTGTCATATTTGGTTATCTGCAAAAAAAAAAGTGAAATCTAATCTATCTATGATTTGTTTTTACTAAAAAAGATGATTTGACACATTCCACTTAGGAATTATTCTATTCTCTGTGGTACTGTACTTATATTCAAGATTCAAACACTTTTATATCCTACATACATTGTTTTTGTTGCGATTCTTTTTCTCTAAATCTTTCTCTTTCTTTTTAAAAATCATTTCCTGGTTTACCTTTGGAGTCAGGCATTTAAAATCTATTCATTTTTACTGTTTTTTGTTAACCTTTGAAATTTCTTAAATTGCTTCAACATAATTATCAACATCACCACCACCACCACCACCATCAATATCATCATCATCATCACCATCAACATCATCATAATCATCATCAGTTGTGATGTAGATGTAGTGTGTCGTGGAAGTCTCACATAACTCTCTCTTCTTTTTTTCTTCTTTTTTCATTTTCAAGAATGGCATTAAACAGCCATTCAAGAAAGTTCAGAGCTGAGTCACCAGGCACTTCTATGCTTCAATCAGTATGTTGTCTGGACCTACCACTTTTCCAATTTTTTGCCTTTTTCAGGGCCATCCATACTTCTTTAATGATTTTTCTACATCTCTTTCAGTTGGAATTTTTGGCTCAGTTCTCCTTTGTCTTTCATTCTCTACATTCATAAGAATGTCAAAACAGTTCCTCCACCTTTCCCTGATTTTACTTTCATCATTCAAGATTCTCCTATCTTCATCTTTTATAATTTTCCTGTGTACTGTGTCCTTGCCTGCTCTGTCCCTTTGTTTTGCAAGTCTGTAAATTGCCTTTTGCCCATCCCTTGTTTCCATTTCATCCTAAATCTGTTGGTAAGCCCCAGCCTTAGCTTTTGCTACTGCCTTCTTAGCCTTCTTTTTTGCTTCTACATACTTGCTCTTACAAAGACTGTATACTTGCAAAAACCAAGCTTTGCATGCTTCTTGTTCCTTTTTTATTGCAACTTGGATTTCCTCTGTTCACCACCAACTCTCTTTGTTCACTTTTCTTTTTCCTGAGTGTACCCCCAACACTCGGCTTGCAACGGCTTGAAATGTCTCTGCAGTTTTATTACAAACCCAAACCTCTTTGCTGTCTTTCATTTTCCACCATTTTGGTTTTGGGGTCACTTATTTTCTTTTGATTCTACTTCTTTCTCAATGATAAGTGACAGATCAGTAGTCTCCTGGGACAGGCCATAATTTCTTTCAAGTTTCCTCTGCAAAACATTATATAATCTATTTGTGTTGTTTGGCCTCCACTCTTGAAAGTGATTTTTTTGTTCTTCCCTCTTTTTGTGGTAATTTCCATTTCACTTCCCATTGCAAATCGTACAATTTCCTGACTATCATCATTTCCTCGTCCATAGCCAAATCTTCCAAGCCATCTCCTTCTCCCACGTGTCCATTCATATCCGCAACTATGAATAGCCTTTTCTACCATGGCACTCTTCCTATAGTGTCATCCAATAGGTGTATGACCGACTCAAGGATTGATTACACAGTGATGACTCATGCATGAAAAAGGATTTAGGCTTGTAGAGGCAAGAGGATGTCACTGAGTAGGGATCAATTGCCAAAGGTTGTGTATCACGCATAAACCTTACACCAAAAGGTACTAAAGGTTATTGATAAAGAACGAAGGAAAGAAGACTCAATTTACCAATTTCCTTACCTGTTTAAACATATCTTTTGCACCAAACAAAGACAAAACCTCTTCAAAGGCAGAGCTTCTGGCAGAAACAGCCTTGCAAAGACTACTTTTTAATGCTTTTACATCAGTTCCCATGGGGAAATGGAAATACATCTTTATGTCATCAGTGCCGTTACAAATGCCCTTCCAAGAGTCATACAAACTTAGTTTGTAAAACTGAAGAACAAAGAGAAGAACATACAATTCAGTTTCAAATTGTGGTGATGTGATTTTTACACCATTCTCAATATCATTGGTAACCTTATGTATTACTGTGAACAATTCATCATTATTTAAGGAAGTGGTTATAGACACACATGTGTGCCTATAACATTTCCTTCTTTAAATGTAAGAAAAAATAACACAAAGAAACAGTGTCATACCAAAATTCTGTAATTAAATGCTCTAAAATATGGACTCCTTTTCATTATAAAGCTGACTTAGACACACTAACCCATCTTGCCTGAATGTTTTCAATGTTAAGACAAGAGTTCTATCATCTAGATACACATATCTTCGATTCAAAAACAAAAAGTCTATAGACTTGGAATTAATTTTTGATTTCATATCATGTTGTAACTCACCATTAAAGGGTCTATAGATGTTGCCAGAAACTCAGCACTGTTTTGTTCACCAATCATCTCAGTAATCAAATCAGCCACATGCTTGGAGTCAGGAAGAACTTCCTCAAGCTGAACAGCTCTGCCATTGCCTAAAGGATATTGTGAAGCAATATACCAGTAATTGATGATCTGTTAAAAATAGACTCATGTCTACAGTTTTCTTTTTCTTGAGATATAACACATACATATTAACATGATTGTGTTTAATTTTTATATCTTTTTATTAGAATCTTATTCATTGAGTGTTGGTCATTCATCAGACAAGGAAAACAAGGTGCAAATTAAATGACTTTTGAATAAATTCAAATTTTCTCACAAGTCACTGGAGGGCAACTACAGTTAGTCTAAAATAACTCTGTAATCAGTCCATGGTATAACAAAAACTCAGATTCAGATAAAAAGATAAAAAATAAGATTAAAGTCATTTGTTACAAAGTCACTGCACTACATGCAACCACATTCATTAATTCAATAATGTAAACACCTCGAGGAATAGAATATAATGACTGAAATAAAATTGTTACTTGACATGAAATAGAAAGAAAGAAAAGGAGTTGTTGAAAAATCCTAAGTCAAGACATGAAAGATATCACATTTTCAACAATTTATTTATAACTGAAATACAAATTTTGGTAGCAGCTGAAGTAATTCTTTCTTTCTTATCCAGCTCCCTGTTACCACTACAGCGTAGGGCCTGCTCTATGAGGCAGATTTACTCTAGATCAAGATATAAGGCCAAACGGCCTTTCGGCCTACTCTTCTCAATTTCAAACTGCCAAGTGTTTGTTATCATGCACAACTTGCACACGGGACCTCCAAATTTATCGTCTATCTCCAATAGGACAGGGTTCTTGATCCCACCTACCTACACCTACATAGGATCAGGGTAGTGGCAAATAGGTTTAAACCAAGTTTTATGAGGAAAAACAACAGCTGTCGCCACTGGGATTCAAACCCAGTACCTTTCACTTCAAAGGCCAGAACCATACCTCTGAGCCAATAGGATCCCTCAAGTCATTCTACCATGCTCAATAAAATGAGACTTGTCACATCAAGTAAGATAAATGTCTACATTTTATAACCTTATTGGAATAATCAGTTGTAAATATCTCAATCCCATTTTAGCCATTGAAAATTAGTTGTTATCATAAAAAAGAGTAGACATCATGTCCAAATGCTACATATCCATGGTGGTGTGCTCTAACCGCATAACTGGAAAAAATGGACAACTCATATTTTTAGCCAAAAATAGTCACAGCGCCTTTCCGGTGGTTTTCCGTTGATATGGGAAGTTTCCATGCACTATAAATAGCAAAACTGAGCCCATGCTCTGATCGCACACAACAAACCTACCGCCACTTCAGTCGCTCTAACCGTGTAACTGGATCACACACAAGGGGGTCACTGTTTGTGATTTTGAGACAAGATTTACGCCCAAAAGATAAGATTTTTTAATGATATCATAGTATTACGTCACTGTTTAAGCATAACAACATGGATTATTCATAACTATTTATAAATAATTTAGTATTGTAACGATGCCTACTCAGTTACACAAATAGAACCCTTGATGATGAGAGAAACGCTGTCTCTAACCGTGCATTTGACACATACACAAAAGATGTTTTTTTCGTCTCCTGGAAAACTATCCCAAAACCAGTTACATGGTCAGATCACAACACCAACGATATAATCTTTATCATCATTATATCAAATCTACACAAGTGTAAAACATACCTGCAAAGCCATCCATATTGCTGTTGATGGTCCTCATTACAGAGGAGAAGAATTTCAAAAATTGTTTGAAAACAGCCCATTCTGTGTCCATGTTAGTTGAAGAACTCTCCACCAATTCCAAGTAGGAGAAAAGGCTGTTGAATACAAGGAAAAACTTGATTAATCATAAATAAAAGAGATGTCAAAATTATAGCTCAGTAAACAAAATATAAAAGAGAAAAAAGAATTATGTTATCGATTTTTGAAATTGCACTACATATGGGTTTTTATCATTTACTTTTTGATTTAGAAGGTTGAAATCACTGCTGGACAATAATGAATATCAAATGGGTTGGGTTAGGGTTAGAGTTGGTATAAATCATAATACCTTCAAAGTAAGAAATTAAGATGCATCTGTTAAAGAAAATTCTGTCACAGTTTAGATCAAACTCTTTTTCTTTAAGAGCTGCACTGGAGTTTAGGAACGAAAAATATCTTAAACCTGACCAAGCTTGCAAAAAAGAGGGATACTTATGACTACACATAAATCCCACAAATGATTTTTATAAATAATAAGGAAAATGAAGAGATTACCTTTTGAAACCTTTATCAAAAAGGAGATCTTTAGTAGCATTCCATGCAGACTGGATGTCAGCCATATCAGAGTGAGTTTTGATATTTGACTCTGATATTAATGAACTCAATCGTTCCATACTAGACATAAGGTCTACCCATCGAAACTTGTCATCATACATGGAAAATAGATCAGCCCGGAGCATCATCTGAAATTATCAAAACAACAAAAAGTTATTGCATAAGTGAAACATCCAATGGAGTATTTTCATACAACATACAATGTATTTAGGCACAGTTTCCAACTGTATGCATGTCTGAGCCTATTTACCTTTGTATATATTATGTATTTGCATGTGTTGGTGTGTGTTTGTACCTCTTGTGTGTAAGCTATAATCAAAATGGGTAGATGAGGCATTGCATAACAACTAAATTTGTATCTTGTAACAAATGTGTAGGAATATGGATGTTGCAATTCATTGACATGTGTTGCATTAAATTGTTTATTGTGCTTCTGTGGTGTATTATCACATAATATCTACGTAAACCAAAACAAATTTCCTAATGGACAAAATAAATTTCTATCATTATCATTCTAAAAATTGGAAGACCCCCTCCCCAACATAATTCACATTAAAATAGAATAAATTACCTTATCAAAAATAACTTCCATTTGAATATTGGTGATTCCCATTTCTTCAAATTTTTGGATCCATTTGGAAGAGTCCTCTGAGCAGATCATAGACAACACATCTCTTGAAGTAACAGGAAGATTCATGGTCGAAAGTCTTTGATGGACCATGTCTCGATAAGGTTGAGATATACACAGAGCATCTATGTTTTTACTTAAGGTATTTATCTGATTTGGAAACAAATAGGTTAACTCAATCAATCAACTGTGAATAAAAAAGCATACACATTAAAAAGAAACAAGTTTGTACCATCCAAAACATTGAAGTATGAATGCAGTTTTTGAACACAAAGATAATAAAAGTTGAATACGTTTAATCTATTTCATTTGTAACTGACTATTACATTGCAGCATTGTTACTATTCACTTCTTGGTCTGATGTTATGGTAGAGAGTAGCAAATATGTTTTCTTTCTTTATCATTCCCTGCTTTACCTTTGGGTATCAGGAGTAGCAAATACTATTTGCAAAAATCAAGACATATGATACAAACCTGCTAATGGAAAAAAAGGGCACATTTTTTTCGTCATACACTATGGTTGAAATATCTTTAAAAAATGGCATGTTGTTCAGATAACAAAGAGTTATGTTTCAAAATGAAAAATGGCTTTTGTTGCAACAATTTGAGAAAAAACCATGACAAAATGTAAATTGACAGCTTTTGAAAAGAGTGATGAGCAGTTTAAGAAATTCAATATGCAGATGATAATATTATTATAAAAATAACAATTCATTGATCTCAGACAACACAATACTTTTCCCTTACCTGTGGTTTGACAGCAAACTCTTTGATGACAGAAAAATGGACATCAAAATCAACAAGCACAGACATAAGACCCATGAAAGCATTTGGGTCATCAGCCACACTTGTTAGGGTTAGGCCTTCACCTGAAAGTAGTATCACAATATTCACAGATGTTTAGAATTAGCAAAGAGGTAAAAAGGAAGAGTTGTTGAATGAATCAAATCTAGTACAATTACAAACTTTTTCAATCAGGGTTAAAGAACTTTGCAAAATCTTTTCTACTATGTGTATACTTTGTGAAAAATATGAATTTAAAATTCTATAATGTTTCCATTTTGAAGGCCATGTTCTTTGCAACACCCTCTCCCCTTAATCTGCAAAAAGGATTCTGGGAGAAAAAAGACACAATCCACTTACTTTGAATTGCCTCTAAAAGTCGAACCATAGGCATCAAAACAAAGGAATTCATTTGAGAAAGAGCCTTTACTGCTTCTGAATCTTGACTTAGGGGCATTTCTATCCCAAGTCCCAACAGTTTCAGCAGGCGGAAAATTCTGTCAAAGATCAAACAATTAAAATAACATTTGTAAATGTCATTTAATACTTAATATATTCAATCAAAATTATGTGTGAAGAACCCTTTTGAAATGGAAAGTAGTGAAGATCAATAGCTAGCAATATCAGTTAAAGATTTTCATACAAAAATGTTAAACAATTCATTGCTTGAATTTTAAAAAATAATTGAATGTATGGATTGGTAAAAGACAATGTTATAAATTGATGTATTCAAACTATCCAATGATGAAATAGCCATAAAACTCCACACAAAACCATTTATTACTTTGTTTCACAACCCAACAATTTTACAGTGAAGTTCTTACACTTGAGGATTTTGGGCAATGTTTTCAAGAGAATCTAGAGTAGAGCGCACATTGAATAAGTTCAGAAGGCTTTTGTTTATGGTATAAGACTTGGAGGCAATCTGTTCAACCAATTGTTTGAAGGATTCTACATTGTTGATGAACACAGAGTACTGGGGTGTAGCCTGAGGGGCATCCCAGATTGACTTCAGCTGAAAAACATGTAAAGAGAAAATTTTTAATAGAAAGTTTTGAAGAAATATGATTGGCAACGCAAGTGTGGGGGTGAGCATTTGCAATCCACATTCGTGAACATGATGCCAGAAAAGTGAATGAGCAAGTGAAAGAGTAATATGACATCAAACCCTCCAAAATATACATAACTCATGCAAACGAAAGAAGATTTGAAAAAATATTGTTGAACAGATAATTAAGAAATGCTCACTGTCACGTTCTTAGGCCCATCTTTGTGTTTGTATCATTATGTTTTTGTGTGTCATTGTTCTCAGCGTCTAACCTAGAACCCAAAACTCTTTTTGTGTCCTTTTATGTGTCTCCATGCACACCATGTTTTGCATGTCATGTGATCTTCAGTGCATCGTTCGTCTGCTATCTTTTTTCTTCTTCCTTTTGCTGTCGAGACACGGTAGGGGAGGGACCCCCATCAGTCCTTCTCCCCGCCTTGCTTTTCTGTCCCCCGTAAGGGGTAAGTTAGATTCAATGTATCATCATGTCATGCCTGTGTTGTATTTCAACTCTTGACCATGTATTATCTTTCTATCCATGTTATTCATTTCAGGGACCTTACCCCAGTTAGGCCTACCACGGTCACCCTATCTAAGACGCAGTTGGCATTGCACATGTTATAAAATGTATACATACTAAATCGATTTGGCATTCCATTCTTATGAAATATTGAACCACTTGAATTTGGGAGTTGAAATGACCTCAATTTCTAGCGCAAATCTTCTTTGAGGAACTTTGAACCATGAAGTCCTAACTCATAGGGTCGTTAACCCATATATCTTGGGATTACCTTTCCATTGTAACCTAGAAATATCCATTTTTCAATACATTCCATTTTTGTTATGAAATGTTGCACCACGTGCACTTAGACGTTGAGATGAGGCACAAATCTTCCTTGAGGGACCTCGGACCCTAAAGCCCCAAACTTAGGGCCTTTTAACCCGTATACCTCGGGATCACCTTCCCGTTGCAAGCCAGACATATCCAAATTTTAATACATTCCATTTCATGAAATGTGAACCAGGTGAACCTGAACCTGTTATATCAAACTCATACGGAAGATCCTATACAGATTTGAACCCTACGTGTACGCTGGTAGACTCTTTACCCCCCCCCCCCCCCATTAACACTCACCATTTCCCCAATTTCCTTGTAGCCAATAATTTCTTTGACTTCATCATTCAGTGTAGCTCCCATAACAAAGCACACTACAGTGGATAAATCTTGGACGGCTTGACTTGGTGGGGAGCCACTGGTTGTTTTCATAGAAATTCCACTACTTTGTTGGCATAGACTATTTACTTGACTGGTGTTACTAAATAGCTGGAGCATCTGTGAATCAAAAAATAATCTAATATGTAATTTCAAAATGGTATAACAGCATAAATTCCCATCTTTAATTATGAAAATAAAAAAAAATAGAGCAATTGGAAAACAGCACGCCATTTTGACAGATTTATAGACGATAAATTTCAATACTGAAGCCAATCGGATCAATATAAAAAACAATGCTAAAAACTGAAAAAACTTACCTTATCAGCATCAAATTCTTGATTTGACCAGGCTGGAGCAATATTAGTTACTAATCTAATATAAGCTTCCATCAAGTTTTGAAAATCAGAGGCTCTGAAGAAAACATCTTCAACATCAATACTGCCATCTGGAAAATAAGTTTGATTAAGCAAAAAATGTGTAATCATAAATAATTATATCAATATAAAATGGGCTATATATAATTCAGACAAGTAGCCCTTGTGGTCACCCCTCAGCTATATAAGAACTGGGAGAATTGGCCACTTTGGGCGGAATAACTTTAAAATAAATATTAACATTAGAAAGGTCAACATTGTAGATTTCTCTCTAATTTGTTTGATCATAGCTAACTAATAGTGTAGAGCTCTATCTTCAACTGTGATCAGATACAGTTCAAACCTATCTTTATACAGTCTCCCTGGCCACCACACGCAGCTAAATACAAAGCTGGTAATGCTTTGGAGAAAAGGATTTAAAACAAGCAAGTGATCATCCCAGTATCTATCATATAAACAATACTTGGATAAGGCTCATCAATAAAATTAGAAAAAGGCAGAGTACTTTCTTTGGTTATGTCGTGAGTAAACAGCTATTTGAGAATCTGGTAATAACAGATAAAGTTAATGGAAAAAGAAACTTATGGATATTTTAGCATCATGCATGGTGGCTCCTCACAGTGGGTTGATCACCTGCTTGGCTTAATACCATGATCCATAGAAATCCAGCCTCATGGTGCTGGCCCTACACTGTAATGGTAAAAGGGAACTGGATAAGAGAGAGAGCATGGTGGCTCCACACAAAACCAGTGACAAAGATACTCATGAAAAATTTGACCAGGAATTAGGAAGGGAAATAATCCTTATTACTATAGAGCAAGGCATCAGGCAAGATGAGTAAATGAATCTATTTGTTCTTTTAATTTTCTTTACTGTAGTTATCTTTCTGTGCTAACACACTTCCAATGGTTGCCGTATATAACAAAGTGGAGAGTGGTTTGTCTTTATCACTTTGTAAAAATTGGCATAAAAATTCAGTTTTTACATGATACTTATTGAAATAACAATGATTTACCGTTCATTCCTTTCAGTTGGGCGATGGTCAAATTCATAAAGAAGTTGACAGTATTCAAAGCTTTGGACATGTCAAGAAGAGCAGCTTGATCTAAGACTCTTGGAAAAATAATGTCTGCTACATCAACTGACCTGCAAAAAATTAAGTATCAAAAGATTATGAGCATGATACACATTAAAAAAAAATATTTCTTCTTCTTTTCCTTCTTTTCTATTCAGTTATTATATTTGTTTGTTATTTGATTGAACCCCATTAAAACTGCTGAGCAGTGTTGGGGCCAGCCCTGTGTTCAGCCATGAAAGGCACACAAGATACCTGCACATAAACATCCAGGCACCCGACCACCAAGCGCAAACCGAACACAGAGCCAGGAATCTTTGGATTTAAGGATTTCAGACAAGCAGGTGATCAGCCCACTGTGTCCATAACTCTTTACTGGCACCATGAGCAATGCACTGAGCAGTATTAATCAAAGACAGGCCAATTAAAAAATTACTATTACCCTTGTGGCTAACCCTGAGCATTGATAAATGCTGGAAGAAGTTGCTACTTTGGGCGATTCATTTATTATATTAAAAACCAAAAAGATTTTCACAAAGACATCATTTTTACAATCTAAAATCAATAAAAATCAAAGACAGAATGACAGGGGATAAAATGCAAGAAGGACTATACTTCATGAAGAAAAAGAAAGATATTGATATAAATATATACATCACTATTCCATAAAAACAACAGAAATAGATAGCTTCAATTTTGTTACAACACAAATTGCAAAAATGATTTTATCAAAAAAGTTGAATCATGAGCACCATGACTTAGAGGCCTCCAGAAGCTTTTGGGAAATGCTTTTCTGCGTGTCTTCCAGTATTCTCTTGACAGCACTAATATCAAGCACATCTGTGAATTTCTTGGAACCATCAACATATTGACCAATAATGGACTGCATTAATGAGATCAATTCTTGCATATTGCCTGCAACAGCAGTGGTATTCAAGCTGTATTTCCCTTGTTGAATTTCTCTTTCAATGACATCCATCTGCAAGGAAAATTTATAAAGAAAAATTAAAGCTAATTTTTTAGTTCTTTGCTTTGACTCTAAATAAAGTTTTCAATTCAATTTTAACTATTAAGCAAATCATCAAGACCTGCCTTTTCCCAGCAGCTGTATACAGATGTGAAGGCTGCACAATAACAAAATTGTCTACATAAGAAAAACGATCTCACAAGACAACGTGAAATGATGATAATTATTCTAAAAAGTGATGATCAATCATAAATTGTTTAAAAAAATGATTTCAGAGTTATGACTTTTTAAAAAATAATTCCTGTTCACACTTCTAACTTAATTAAAGTAGATTTCTACTCTTACTTGTTTGTAAAGGAAGTAGCCATTAGCTTGCATCAGAACAGTCTGCCATAACATAACTGACTGATCAGCAGAACAGATGTGAGTTTGTAAGTCTTGGAATGTTTGGAGTTCAATGGCTGGTATATGCAATGCTTCAAATATCACTGGGCCACACAGATGAGATTTAGGTGAAGGTTCCTGTAGCAGTTCGTTCAGCTTTAAAAAACAAAACAAATATCAAACCCATCAGGTGCTAAATGATGGCATCTTACATATACATGCATTATTTGTTATTTGTCAAGAAAAAGATGTATAAACATTGTGCTAGTGAGTAACCAGTCTTTAGCTTTGCGATTGGCTGTTAAATCTGTCTTACAACTCAATACAGTATTTCTCTCTTTTTTTCCTTTTTTGTCAGGTCTTTCAAGAGAAGCACACAGACACAATTTCAATTACATTATGCTAAGAAATAGTAAAAAGACAGATTGAGGAGAGTAAAATAAGGAAGACTTTGTCAGACGTGTTATTCTACAGCTCATTTCTTATGTTTTTCTTTTACTTGTCGTAACACAGGTCAACAGCCCTTATTACCTTTCTTACATCCACTGTCATATCTACAATGCCATTCAGGATAGATGGATCAGTCAATATGGGGTTCAGAATGTTACCAACTTCAGTGTTATTCAATAGCATGGAGAGATGGATTGGTTGATCTGCGAAAAATAATTAGAAACGGTATCATCCATCTCCAGAAATTGCATAAACCATAGATGATTGCACAGTATTCCAAACTAGCGATATCTTAAAAAATTTAGCAGTAGAAAATTTTCTGAATCTAAATATATATTGTTTTTAATTAACTGCTTTACAAACAAAACTTTTCTATTGGAAAACGTCCCAACACTCCTTAACGCATTTGCCTATGACAGGCTCCTTGTCATGACAGAGCAAGCACTCTTCAATAATATTAATTTCAGCATAACTGAAATTATGCCACCATAACTATCTAAAGCCCCAAAAATTTATTGATCAATTGACTTGTTGCATCAATTATACTTTCCTCACAATCATTTTCAATTCATGATTACAATTCTCATTTTATTAGTCATTTACATTATTTAGATTTGTATTTTTCATAATATCTAGCAAAGAAGATAACTGTAAGATTAAAAATCAAACATTTTCCCTCACCTTTGATGGACCTTAAAAATGAATTGAAGCTTTGAAGATAGACCACAATAAAATTGAGTGAACTTGATAAACTTTTCACCTCACTCATGTTACTCATTCCACTCAGGACACTGTTTAATCTGTAACAAGAAGATGGACAAGAATAGAAACATAAAAAATGTCAAATCAAAAAGACCAACAAGGGGTCAAGGTTCATAGCTACATGTGTTTAAAATATTGCATGACATATCTTACAAATTTCTCAGATGGAAATTATTGTTGAATAACATTTCTTATTCCAACTACATTATCATTCTCTTAATCTTTAATTTCATTTTATAAGCTTTTCACAGATATACTCCTAAATCGTCAATGAATTTGCAACTTACATTTGAGTGGTGAGTGTAAGGTATTCATCAGGAACAATATTGCCTAGTCTGTTGAATTCCAATTCTTCCATCAATCTACTACTGTTTATCATCAGAAGTTTGCCAAGATCAGTACCGTTGAACATTATGTGTTTGATCATTCTTGGGTTGGTGATCTGGAAGAGCAGGTCTTCGATGTTTTTGGAAAATTTTTCTGCATCAAAACCATTCTTTTTAGCCTGAATTGAATTCAATGTGATAAAGATAAATCAAAACAAATGATTTAACAAAAACACTATGTAAATGAAATGAAAATTTAACCAATAAACGATAAGAGTATACAATCATTTTCCATATAAAGTAAATAAAGTATTACAAATCTAAAAGTAGAAAAGCTCTTTTTTATACTATAAGAATGTATAATAAACATGATGTTTACCATGTTCTCAGGCAGAAAGCTGTCCTTTAATTTCTCAGCAACAGACTCAAAATCTATGGTGCAGAGGGCTTGCAAGAGTCTGTCAACACTGACATCCTTTCTAATTTGGAAAACGATTTCAAATGTTGATTTTGTACAAAAGAGTTCCTTCAACTTGGATGGGCTACTACTCCATGACATGAAGTCATTTATCTGGAAAAATACAACCCCAAAATCTTGGTGTAAAATGCTGTTACATAAAAAAACATAAATATAAGTGAATTGCATGCTATACACACTAGAAAGTGGCAATGGAACACAGCTGTTTAATCCATGTATTTATGACAATGACTTTGTTATCAACTCAGCAGCCTTATATGCAAGATTCTTTTGTTTTTGGATCCATAGTGGATGGCACTGCCTAGTAGTATTGTACCCAGTCTTCTGGATCAGATAAATGAGGCAAGCAAGTCTACTGTGCACAATCACCATCACATTTTTAAGTGTTGCTAAAGTTTTGGCTAAAACAACATGTATTGTTGCCTCAAGGTAAACCCATCAGCTATAAGACAACTGAGCAGGTTTTGCCACATAAAATGAACAGGTAAGATGACATGCTATTATCAAAAACATAATCTGACATTGTTAAACAAAGCTTTTGAAAATGTTACAAAAATAATCATTGTGAAAAATTATGACAATGGAGGTTAACATTCCTACCTTGTCTGCATTCAGCACCACTGCAAACACACCAGTCAGAGGATCTGGCTTCATATCCAAAATGCCTTTGATTAGATTTTGCACTTCAGGAACATCCTCAAAGACAGCAGCAATGTCCAGATTGCCATTTTGAAGTTTGACTCTGGCCAAAAATTTGTCTAAAATTCCAACTATTACACCGACAATATTCTCAACATCTGCAGTCATGCCTGTTGTGTCAAAGGGAGAATTACTGCCATTAGAGAGCATTAACTCTAAGGCAGAAAATGCTCCACTCAACTTGAGTAAGTTTGTCGTGTTGTAATTATCTGCCAGGATAGCCAAGGTTTCATCAGCATTCAGTGTTGGAGGATTATTTATAAGATCTTCCATGTTGTCAATAAGATTGAAGATTTTGCTAGTGGCTTCAGTCCAGTCTTGAATATGAGATGAGTTGTCCAATAGGGATTCCAATGTATTTCTTAGCTTGAAATTATCTTGCAACATATTCAAAAGACTCTCAAAATCATTCTGGCAAACTGCTTGGAACAATCCTGAAGTATCAAAATCATCTGGGAAATCAACAGCTTTTCCCCACTTGTCAGTGTTACAGAAATCATTTTTGACATCATCAGATATAAATAACTGAACAAAGAGGGTAGCATTTCTAACAGGGGACAAGGCAATAGATCTCAGCGTTTCAGAGTTCACACCAATGGCTTCAAAAATATTCTTAAGTGCTGGAATAGATTCAATAAGGCTTCCAAGAGTATAGTGGGATCCTTGCATTGATTGGATGTTCATGTTGAGAATGTCCATAACACTATTGAGGACCATGCCAAATTGCTTGAATCCTTCTGTGCCAAGGAGTGGACCCATTTGATTTATTATGCTCACAATTCTGGTGTAAAAGAAAAAAAATTATATTTTTATTCCTACAACTTTTTACAAAATTGATAAGAAGACAAATCCGGATTAAAGTAAGGGTACCAGACAATTGGTTATAATTAAAACGATGAATTCCAAATTTCCTTTCAATTCAAGTATAATGCTATTACTCATTTTTTTTTTAATTAAAAAAAAAAACTCCTTTGCATAAACAATATCTATGGTGAAATCGTTTGTTATCCAAAGCACATGATACAGCTAGACAGCATTGCACCCTGTCCTGTCTGACACTGCTGAAAATTGAGTTGATAAATATCTTGATCAGGTAAATATGACAAGCAGGTTATCAGCCTTTCTTTCTTTCTTATCCAATATCCTTTTACCATTACAGTGTAGGGCCAACCCTATGAGGCTGGATTTCTCTGGATCAAGATATTAAGCCAAGCAGGTGATCAACCCACTGTGACCTTTGTGGTAGGAATTAATTTTGCACTGACAGCGGCCTTGCGGCCTACTCTTACTAATTTTAAACTGCCAAGGGTTCTTTAACATGCGCAACTTGCACACAGGACCTCCGAGTTTATCGTCCGTCTCCGATAGGACTAGGTTCTCAATCCCACCTACCAGAATAGGATCAGGGGAGTGGCTAATAGGTCCTCACAGAGTCCCAAGGAGAAAAATACCCGACAGTGTCGCTGCCAGGACTCGAACCTGGCACCTTTCGCTTCAGAGGCGAGAACCGTACCTCTGTGCCACTGGGATATATTTACTGATGCCTAGGTTACACCTATAAGGATAAATATATCTAACTCAAATAATAATAGTCTACACATCAAGTGATATTTTCAAATCAGTGGCAACTTACTGATCCTTTGTTGAAAGTTTTTCTGGAAGAGTGGCAAGGTCAGAATCTAGCAAGTTTTGCCAATAACTTTCATTCATCCATTGTGCTGGAAATTTCAGTTCAGGGGGCTGTTTCTCCCATTTGGTAACGAGGTCAATAAATAGATTCATCTTTTTTTGGAACGATTTCCAGTCAAAATCAAGAGTTCCACTCATCTGAAGAAATATACATTAAAAGAGAAAATTAAAGAGAACTTTTTGAAGGCTCATATTCTCTTTTTCTTCAATTTGAGACAGCTTTTTTCTTATAACCCGCTCCATAGTTCTCTCTCTCTCTCCCTCCCTCCCTCTCTCTCTCTCTCTCTCTACTCACTTCACATAAAAACAGTGTACATAGGCAGGATATTTCAATCTCAATGACCTTGCATCAACAAGCAAGGTGCAAAACTGCTTAATAATGTATACCAATTGCTTGTGATGCCTTAATTCAACCAGGCAGGCTTCCTCTCTCATACTGTTGTGAGAGCCAAGAGGCAGGTATCTTAGAAATGTTATCTGAGGCACATGTCTGACACAGACTTTTTATCCAGAGATTAATAAGGAAAACATCAAAGATTGCATAGAGGCAACAAAATCTCCATCTCATAACATCGGGAATGTCACTTACTATTTGTTCACCAGTCTTGATATCAATAAAGGAGTCAAATCCATCCATAACATTTTCAAAGTCAATATCACAGAAAGCAGATTTCACTGTCTGTAAGTTGACATTCTTTCCTGCAGGGGAAGTGAGGTATTTGCTTGGGGCAGTCAATGGATCACAAAAGTCTTTCAGACCTTCTTCACTAAAGAGAGACACAAACTATGGGGAAGAAATAAAAATGAATTACATGCTACATAACATTTGTATAAATGAAAAAAAATCTGAGGGAGAGGAAGAGGAAGAATAATAATATCCCCATATTTCGCACAAGGCAACTGACTGACCAATTGCTACATGACTCAATCACAAGCAACAGTAACTTGCAACTTGATGTCACATGTAAGGAGATGTCTTTTTACAAATCTTACTTGATTGATTTTGAAGAGAAATAATTGCGAGCAACTTAGAATGCATTCTTATGCAACACACTAGGTTTAGTAGCGTGTGACTGTCACTTGAGACCAGTTGCGTGATGAGTATCCTAATAGATGGTTAGAAAAAAAGAAAACATTCTGTTGTCAAGATGGCAAAGTTGAATATCAAATTCCATCCCCTCCGCCTTCATGTCTCAATTTTTGCTTGTTATAATAATGATCAAAATATAATGAAAAAAAATTAAAAGATGGCCAGGGGGACGACCCGTTAAAAAATCTATTGATTAAAAATTAAGATCAATGCAAACAAATGCAACTACATCTGAGAAATATTTGACAAGACTGACCTTTTGAGAGCTAGAAGAGACAAACAAGACATCCAACACATCTGATGTTTGAATGAACACAAGCATCTTTTGCATTCCCTGCCATCTTGCAAATAAATCTTGTCCGTGCAATTCAGTTTCTACAGAAGGAAAGGATTTTTTTTAAATTGCTCCTATCATTTACCAACATGTGGCAAGTTTTAATGTGTAATGAATCACAAAATATTAGTAGAATGAAGGGTAAAAAACATGGACTTGCTCAATCCTTTCTTCCTATCTAAAAAGTTTTAACAAACACAAAAGTAGAAAATATCTATCAAATATCTATAAATATTCTATTTTTGTTGTTGTTGCCACATTAGATAAAACTTACTATTGTCAAGAGCCAGAAGGTTGTCTACCACCTTATCCAACACAGCCATAATGGCAGACAAGGGCCGCAACTGTTCTTTTATGTACGGATCACTCTCCAATTGTGCAATCACACCAAAGATTTCAGACACATATCTGGAGAGAGAAAATGATTCATCAGTTTTAAATTTACAGAGTAAGGTGTTATTTCTTTATTCAGAATTACTTTTTCATATACTTACTCTGAAAAAACCCCCAAAAAACCCCAAAACAATGAGCTGATCATCTTCTTGTCTTTAGTTTCCAATCTAACTCTGTACAGGACCAATTCTCTTTGTGATCTTATGATAAGATAAATCATATCACACTAAATACTACTTAAAGATATTTAGTTTGTGAATAGAACAAGCACTTTGCTAAGAAACTTACCCATATGCATTATTATTCAAGACTGAGGGATCATTCATCCATTTTTCTATGTTAGATATGACTCGAGACCACACTGATTCATTGAGAAAACGGTCATTGAATTTCAAATCTTTTTCAAACTGTTTCATTAGATAGTCAATCTTTTTAACCACAGATGTTACATTGGCAGCAGATGATGATGTCCCATTGATCTGAAATTGTACAAACAGGAAAAATAATGATATAGACTGAACTTATAATTGATAACAGAGTTTAACAGTAATTTATCATTCTATTTTAGTTCATGGGATCATGGTTTTAATCTCTTAGGATGGTAAAACACTTCATTATTAGTAGCGTACATCTAATTTCCATCCATGCTTATCCATGTTTTACTCATAGTATTCTCTGGCAACTTACTATTGAGTCAATATCTGCAGCTATCTTCAAATTCATGAGCTGTGACTCCACTTCCGTGACATTCAATGAGCAAAATTGAGAAAACCAGCCACTGAGGTCAAAGTCCAACCCAGGAGGAATACTAAAGATTGCATCAGGTGATGATTTACACAATGCATCCAAGGACATGAAAGAATCAGTAGCCGAGGATAGCTGTGACAATAGAGAAACAGATAATGGCATCGTGTTGAAATGTTAAGTACAAATGCAGTAAATGAATATCAAATATATCAAAAACATATAGGTGTATTATCCAAATAATAATATCATGAATAAATTTGTTTAAAGGCAATAAAAACCCCCACATCAATTAAATATTGAGGCATAAATCTTAAAAAGTAAATGTACAAATACAAACTTTTTCTGGATGTTTCTGGCTGGTGTAAATCAAAACTTCTACCAGTTCAGGAATATTGTCTGTAAGCCTGACCATTTCCTGAAGACTGGCAGAATTTCCAAATGTTGAGTTCACTGATCCAGCTAGTAAATATAAAATGATGAAATATTGTAATTATTATCTGAATCAAAATAAGTGGAAATAGCTTGAAAAGGGTGATTTCAATTTGTATGAATTGTCTTGACCCAAAATCAGTTTGATGTGATAAGGTGATGATGATGATGATAATGATGATGATAAAGATGATGATGATGATGGGGATGATGATGATGATATCTAAAAAAACTACTTACTTTTTATCAAATCCATCAACTGATCTGTTATTACATTGGTGATTGCCAGCATTTTAATAAAAACATCCTGTGCTTCTGGGAATTGACTAAGTGTTGACTCATATATTTGATTGATGATAGTAGCAATGCTCATGTCAGATCTGTAAAAGAAAAAAAAAATGAGTATAAATCATTTAAATTGAATGCAAAGTATCAAATTCATTAATTCATTCTTAGCTAGGGTTCTTTGTTAGGAGAAAAGGGCAAAACTTTACTGTAGACCATATACCATTTTTTTCAAAGTAAGAGAACCAATTTCCTTACTGAAAATCAAAATAAAGAACATTATTCAGGTGCTGATTAAATTGCAAGCACTCTAAAACACCAAACAAGCAAAACTTCTATATTACTTACCCATATTTTGAGCTAGAGTCTCCCAGCCACTGTTCCATTTCTTTGCCGATCTTGTTCCAAATAGAAATATTGAGAAGCCGAAGTTCAGGGCCTTCAATTCCCATGGGGTCGGTATAGATATCTTCTAATGAGGCAAAGAATTCATTCATCTTTTCTATCAAACGAGTGACATTCACAGCTTCTGTGTCATTGCCCATGCTCTGTATAACATCAACAAACAAAAACAATTATTACAACATGTCAGAGCAGATGTGATAGTTACAAGTGAAATACAGAACATGTAAACACAAATTATCATAAAGTTTTCATCTCAGGCTGAGGAGATAGTACACTCTAGATTAAAATCTCACATTGTAAACTTACTTCTGTAATACAAAACAATCGTTAATATCAATGTCTCTAAGTGAGGAAACATGACCCAACATTATCTAGCAAATAAAGGGTGTAAAACTTAAGATTTTTGTTGGGATCAAAAATCAATTAATAATTAAAAGAATCCAAATATTGTAAAACTGAACTCACAATTTGCTTAATCCTCTCATAACCCTGATATGTGTTCAGTTCTGTGACAAGTTGATCAACATCAATGGTACACATTTTTGCCAAGAAGGCTGCAACATCAAAATTGCTTCCAGGTGGCGCCATCATAATGTTTGAAGCTGGGGTAGAACAAAAGGCTGACCAAGATTGGAGAGCTGAAGACCAAGCTGAAGTCTGTCAAGTTTCAAGTCATAATATGAGATGTTAATCAAAAGTTCTTTTTTCATCAAACATATCAACTTACAAACATTTAAAATATGTTTTATTACATTTCTTGTTAAATTGTAAGACCAACTGCTTGATATCTCGAATCTGTTGAATTTATCTATATATTCCACTTGATGTATTCAACACTTTGAAGGTGTTCTTCACACATCTTACATTTACCACTCATCTTCTTGGAATAAGGTATAAGAGTATGCAAAGTCATAAAGTTTAGATGAATGCAGTTATTTCAGTAAGGGCTCCATCTATAATCATGTGGAACTGGATTAAATATTACATTGAGACTTTGCAATGAAATTTAAAGTCATTCTAAAATAACTTGCCTTCTCTGGTTGTGTGAAAACAGTGTAGAGTACAGTCTCAATCATTTCAGGGGCTTGATCAATTAATTGCATAAATGTGTCAATAGTTGGGAAATCCTTGAAAGCTTCTTTTAAATCAACTGTAGAGTAGAGAGAAAACCAACAAAATGACTTAGATTAGATTTAAACTTTAATCTTAATCATTTCAAAGACCAAAAACAATTGTGCACACCATAGCATATTTTATAGAAAAATTGCGACCTAAAATGATGACATTGACATTTTCTTGTTCTAAAATCATTGAGCAGAGATGCATTGTCTCTAAGGAGTTTTTAAACCATCTCCAAATGCAACAAACATAACTTTTAAGAGAAACAAAATATCACGCTCACCCATGCACCTCTTTGTTTCGTAGTGATATAATGAAGGTCACAGTTGCGCATGGTACACCATTTAGGTTGAGACTGTAGTAGCCTGCCACAACAAGTCAAAACTCAAATGGGTCATAAACCTCAAACCAAAAAATACACTCTAACTGACCAATTCATATCCTATCCCCATACCTATAGAGTTTTCTATCCTCTTCCCTACAATATCCAGAACAGCATCAATATAGTGCAGAGCTTCTGAGTTTTCAGGGTTACTTTGGAGATATTGAATTACTCCAAATGTCAAGCCTTTTTGTATCTGTGTAAAGACTCTGAAAAAGAAAGGATAAATGTTTGATAAAATAAGATTATCCTAAATTCCAAAATGATGTAATGATTTTAAAAATTCATAATACTTGAAGACATGAAGATCTTGATGGATACATTTTCATAACTAGGACAGTGCAAATTCTCCCAGTTCTTATATAGCTGAAGGGTGACCACAAGGGCTACATTAATTTGTTTATTGGCCTTGCTTATGATTAATACTGCTCAGTGTATTGCTTGTGGTGTCAATAAAGAGTTGTGAACACAATGGGCTGACCCCCTGCCTGGTTGAAATTCTTTAATCCAAGGCAATTTCAAACTCTGTGTCAGCCATGCTTGGTGGTTGGGGTCCCTGCATTTTATGTCTGGTATCTTTTGTGCCTTTTATGGCTGAAAATGGGGTTGGCCCCAACTGTGCTCTGCAATATCAATCAGGATTGATCAAACAAACAAACAAACTAGGAAAAAAATTATCACCAACATGAATTCATTTGAGACAAGTGGCATAATATACAAACAGATTTGTTTACTTACTCTTCATCTGAGCCATAGAGAGACGCCCAAGAGTAAAAATTGTCCATTACATTACTCCACACCTCAGGATCAAATACTCGCTCATTCACTTTGATGTCTTGAACACGGTTTATTAGCTTTTCTGTTTTTTCAATGACAGCTGTTAAATTCACTGGCTTGCTTAAAGCATTGTCAATCTGTCCAAACATGAATAGAAAATAAAATGAAAACCTATAGGACTAAGTGAACTTTATCAGCCTTGTATTAAGTAAATCATTCATTGTTTGAATGGCTCTATGTGACAAATATATTTGGAGGTAGCCACAAAAGCAGAGTAAATTAATTATTAATCTTTCCTTTAAATGCTTTACAGAGAGTTGCTCATATAAGTATTGATAATGGATAATCACATGCTTGTAAAATGTGTTAAACAATTTTAAGTTTTGCATTTTTGCCCTCTACACTGCTATTTTCAACTAAAAAAGCTGATTATGAACCATGCGTAAGAAGAGTACATATCATGCTGGGTTTTTTAAAATTAGAAAATGGCAGTAAAATCACTACGCACCTGTGAAGAAACTGGTTAGCATAAAAGGTGCAATAGTGAAATGGGTAGCAAGCTGAATCAGTGAGCAAAGTCAACCATGGATGGTCATGGTTAGTATTTGGATGGGTAACCACTAAGGAATGCCATGTCTAGTTCATCCTGTGTTAGACACTTCACTCTGCTTATTTCACTTGGCTAAGGTGTAATTGAGTATCCAGCAATTCATTTTTCAGACTGTTAGAGCTGAATCAATAAAGAGGCAGTTTGCACTGTATACTCCTCATGGAGTTAAGAAGGATGCCAGAGTGTAATGGCCTGCCAGGGTCAATGAAACATTGTAAAGCTCATCAAGCATGACCATCTTCGTGGATATGCACTATATAATTGCTCTATTTACTTTACTTTAATGCACATCTTATCTATGATACTTTACCATCTCTTAGATAAATGATCTACTTACAATGTTCTTGATCTGGTTGGCAGTCTTGTATTGCATCAGTTGGTCTAGGAGTGTCATGTTAATTGAACAAAGCATATCAGTAAACTGTTTAGCATCAAAGGAGGTTTTTGGTGCTTGAGAGAATATTTCCTCTGGATGGTTGGTACAGAAACCTTCAAATGACTCCACTCCATTCAATTTTGAAGAGATCTACAGAAATATTCACAGCGAGTACACAATTGAAACTCAGCATTCTTCAAAATGTACTCTTTAATAATGATTTATAAGGTAAATAAGGAATGATGCAAAATGGCAACAGAATATTAGAAATAAAAGGCTGTTAGAAAATAATGTATGCACAATTTGTTCTTACCTTTTCAGGGTGAAATGATACAGTAAAGAGAATGTTCTCAAAAAACTCAGGGAGAGAGTTCAGTAAATATATGAAAGGTTTCAATGTGGGAAGTTCTTGGAAAGCCTCATCCAGTGAATCACCTGTAGGGTTAACGACACAGTAAACGATGACTGACTTGTTTTCATTTTAAGTATCATTACGATAATAATTTTTCCAAGAAAAATAATCTCAGGTACCAAATGTTCCTTCTTTTTTTCCTGCTAATTTCATTATCTCTATTATTCCATTTGAAATAGATTTCAAATCTTAAAGTTGAACAAAGTAAATCACAAATCTATGATTCAATATAGCAGTTAAAGAACAGATCATTTGAATTGGATATGTTGCTTTCTTTCAAAGTGGATTATTCATACAAGAACATAAAAGAGAAAAAAAAAATTAACCAAAAGTTTAAATAAGCCTCACTATATGATAACCTCAAACTGTGCTATACTACCTCAACTGGGAGAGTATCAGCCAATATCGTTACCTAAAAAGACTACCATGGCATCATTTATCATATTTTTACAATCTAATACTGTTGAGTAGTGTTGGGGCCAGCCCTATGTTCACATGAAAGGCACGCAAGATACCTGCCATAAATGCAGGCACCCGACCACCAAACATGACTAAACACAGAGATGGAAATGCTTTGGATCAGAGAGTTTTAGACAAGCAGGTGATCAGCCCACTGTGCATTTTTATTTGACCTCCTTTAAATAGAGCATTAGTTCCAACATCAATTCGTGTGAAGAATGGATTGAGATGGAGAACCAAGAGATTGAGAAGCAAGGAATGGCAATGAATAAAAAAACTATAGGCCAGGTAAGTGTAGGATAAAAAATTAGATTTACATGGAAATAGAAAAAACAAAGATTTGGAGAACAAAATCACTCAGAGTAGCAATAGTCCCACTTTTCATAATTTGGGTATAGCCATGGCCACACAGGCAACAGTAAGATGTTACTGGCTTATTTATAATCAGCACTGCTCAGTGTCTTGCTTATGATGCTAATTGCAGGCTAGTTAATAATCTGCCTGTCAGAAATTTTTTGATCTATAACATTTGTAGCTATGTATTTAGCCATGTGTTGAGATAGCAGCATCAACCCATGCGGATAGCTCCAATACTACATTGTTTTGAAAAGGAACAATCAAAGAAAGGAAGAAAGTATAAGCAAAATGGGGAGGTAGAGAAAGAGAAGAGAGAGAGAAAGAAAGAGAGAGAGAGAGAGACAGAGAGAGAGAGAGAGAGAGAGAGAGAGAGAGAGAGAGAGAGAGAGAGAGAGAGA